>CM076572.1:1091892258-1092161788 GCA_034641835.2 Pinus albicaulis | reverse complement strand
CCCATTAGAGATTGTAAATCCTGCTTCCGGCTTTAATTCGGTATATTCAAGAGCACTAGAACTGGATTTAGTTGATTTAGACTTGGTATAGTTGTCCTCTGATTTGTATTCCGATACAACACTATACTTGTGCTTCAACGCAGACAGAAATTCTGCAGCAATGGGATCTTCATCTATGGGGCTTATGGATCTGCCCTCAAAAACATCCCGAATATCTGATTCATTTTCATTCAACTGATCATGAAAATCCACCCTTGTCTTCAGCAAAGCAAGCTGAACTGAAGGCCGGTTTTTCAGAAATTTATGGTGGGGGTAAAGCGTGTCTTCTAGATTTCCCTATTTCTAATAGAAAATCCCAAAATGTATAAATTATAACACCCATGAACCCCAAAATTAAGTACAATAATTAAAACCTCCACACCTCTGAATTTTCTATATCGTGAAAAGAGCAGCATCCATCATCATGGGAAAGCAAAACTGATTCTCCTTCTGATACAAAGCAGCCTGCAGTAGATGTCTTATGGCTGAGTTGATTCAATCGATCACAGGAAA
The DNA here is from genome assembly GCA_034641835.2 of Pinus albicaulis. Lineage (NCBI taxonomy): Eukaryota > Viridiplantae > Streptophyta > Pinopsida > Pinales > Pinaceae > Pinus > Pinus albicaulis. Next base: position 1,092,161,236 of record CM076572.1, on the reverse strand, counting down.
CCTCTTCAGTTTCTTCAATATTTCCAAAATGCTCTGGCTTGTTTTCCTGATCATCATCAAAGTCCATATTTTCATCACATTGAATTAGTTGGGGTTCATTACGATCAGGTCCAGTGCCTATTGCAGAGCTCCGGACATCCAATCCAATATTGGAACTACCATACCCATTCCCATTAGAGATTGTAAATCCTGCTTCTGGCTTTAATTCGGTAAGTTCAAGAGCACTAGAACTGGATTTAGTTGATTTAGACTTGGTATAGTTGTCCTCTGATTTGTATTCTGATACAACACTATACTTGTGCTTCAACGCAGACAGAAATTCTGCAGCAATGGGATCTTCATCTATGGGGCTTATGGATCTACCCTCAAAAAAATCCCGAATATCTGATTCATTTTCATTCAACTAATCATGCAAATCCACCCTCGTCTTCAGAACAACAAGCTGAACTAAAGGCCGATTTTTCAGCAATTTATGGTGGGGGTAAAGCCTGTCTTCCAGATCTTGATTATTTAAGCGTTTAATTGGTTTTTTCAGAGACCTGACCATAGAATCAAATGAATCCTGCGAATCCTGCGAAATAATAAACAATAGTAAGGCCATTATTTATTGGTTTGAAATAATAAACAACATGCAACAAACCCACATAATTAGTAAATTATTTAAAGACAATAATTCCTACATATTAAAATATAAAGTTATAACATACCAGCTCATACTCGAACATAACATCTGTATCAATATTCTTCTTCTGTATCTTCTTGATCTTCATCCAACTAATTGACATCTATATCAACATATGATTCAGAAACGGTGTTGAAATGATCGACCATGTCATCATCATCATCAATTATGTCATTTTCAATAATATCCTCATCGACATCATCATCAATAATTGTTGCCTCATATCCTATGCTTGGTTCATCTTCTAAGATATCTTCTTCGTCTGTCAGTGCATCTTCCTGCTCATCTGCCACTGCATCATCTTCTTCTTGATAAATATCATATTCTTCCTCTACAGTATACTCTACTGGCCTTCCTCTTGGATCATATCTAATAGCAAATGACCATTCGTTCTCACCCGGAACCTCTGAGTAAAATACTTGTTCGCATTGGCTTGGAAAAACATAGCGATCTTTTCCTGCTTCAAACTGCGATGTTTTAACCATTGGAAATCCATTGTCATGTTGAATAAGTGTTATATCATCATCACGTACATTCATTCGTAGCCTATACCATTTGACGTCGAACAAAACTATTTTGAAGGAATTAAAGTCACACTCAACTATATCATCTAAAAACCCATAATATCTATTTTCAGATTCTCGAGGATGTTTGTCACTCCTGGAGGAAACATTAGTGACTTGGAATACTGTAGTTATCCCACTATTACAAGTTTTCCTGTTATCATCCAACTGTTTAACATGAAATTTACGACCATTGCACCACATAGCCTTGTGGTGTTTCAACTGCAATATGCCAAACATGAAAAAGATGCATTCTCAATTAATAATTAATCATATAATTTACACAACATGAAAATTAACTGAAAAATCAAACTTGTTGTCACATTATAAATATAGTATAAAATAAGTAATGAATAAAATAGGTGAATTAATTGCTTACCTTTCTATCTTTCAAACCATATGCTAAATCGATTTCCCTGTCCATAACGTTTCCATCTCCACTACGATACGCTTCTCTAATCAATTCAGATAGTAGTTGCCATGATAACCTACCGTCGTTACGTGCTTTACATGTTTCAATCCATTCACTCATCCACTCAATATTGTTTGTAATGTATAAAATTAGTGCCTCATAATCTTGAGCACCTGAATAAAAAAAAAAAAATTCACCAATATTAATAAATATTACTTAGAACCATGGTAAATTATATTAATTAATAAACTATGAAATAATAAGACCTAAATTAATATAATGATCATATACATGATGTAAAAAAATGAAACATTATATGTATTATACATAATAAATCTTTTACCTCTCACTTTCTTCATTCTACCTTTTCCCAACAGGTGCTCCACTTCAAATTTTTTGATGGAGTTCACATCCCAAATGAAATCCACCACCTTCATGGCTGGCGCAGCTAATATAGGAAGATAATGACTAATATACACCATGGATTGATATACCACATATCCCTCCACCATAGAACCCTTAGGTCGTGCTCTTTGTCTAACCAAAGCCTTCAAGGATTTCAGGTGCCTCTCGACCATCCACATTGACCTTGTGTGTATTGGTCCACACATTTCAATCTCCTCAACTTGCTGTATCAAGTAGTGTTCTTGTGCATTGAAAAATGTTGGAGGTAGATACTTTTTCATTTCACACATTAGCCGAGGAATTTCTCTCTTCCAATACTTTATTTCATCTTGATGGATTTCTCTCAATGAAAACCATCTGCAAATCATTACGCAAGGTTATTTAAATGAAACATAATATATATTTCATTACAAGTAAATTAATACATCATTTCATCAAGTACGAAAATAAATTGTAGCAATTATATTTTGCGTATACATCAAAACTACTTACCTCATGTATTTACTAAGACCATATATAACTTGTTTGACATTGTTGTCGAAGTTGTTTGGGAGAGATACAAATAGAACATACTATAACAATAAAAAATGAATCGTTATTGGTTTCCAAATTAAACAGAAAAAAGGAAAATTTAAAATATGTATTCAAGCAATAACATACAAAAACGTATACCAAAAAAATTACCTTAACAAAGGTATGCCAATCATGTGTTTTCACCCCACTAAAGTCACCTTTCTTCATTAAGATATTATTTATGTTTGAAGCAAAACCTGTTGGAAATTTAATTCTTCTAACGACCTCTTTTACATCATTGCTTTGTTGTTCTATTAATAACCATGGAATATTATTATAATTTCGATCTCCATTGTTATTTGATCTATCGATCACACTTTTCATTGCATGATTCGATTTCTCAATGTTAGCACAAATTTTTTCAATTTTATCTCTATCATGTGCACCATCTATGGTTCGCCATAACGTTTCTGTCACATTTTTCCCGACATGCATTGTATCAAACAAATGAGCTATTTTTAGGTCCTCATAGTAGGGCAACCTCGCGAATTGAGAAGGATAACATTTCATTCCAGGTGGAAGTACAATATTAGTACCTTCACCACGACGATGACCTTGATATCAAAGAATAAAATAAATCAGAACAATATTAATTATAAAATACAATAAAAAAAATTCATTAGTTAAAAAAAAATTCCAAACATTACATAAACAAATAATATATATATATATATATATATATATATATAGACGATTATTAATTCTGTTATATTTCAACATCCACAACTGAGGTGTCATTCTTTGTGGTTTTAATCCAGTTTCGTCTTTATCATTGAAAAGATGTTTTTCAATAGTACGATACTTATGGTTCCTAGAGAGGAAGTACCTAAACTCATCAAACACCATCTTTCTTAAGTCTGGTGAATGACAATACTTCATCTTAGGGCCACAAACTGGACATGCAAATCTACCCTTTGTTTGAAGACCTGAAATACATGGATCAATAACAATTAATATACTATGAGATCATTTTTAAAACATGCAATATGGTATATCTAATTTAGATAATTATGTATTATATTAAATTGCAATGAAATATTACATACCACAAACATGTGTTAGTCCCGGGACATCATGAATTGTCCATACAAGCATTCCACGACATTGAAATTTCTTCTGCTTGATTGGTTTAATGATGTCATACATAGTGATGACATGCCATAACTGTATTAGCTCATCGATAAGAGGCTCAATATATACATTCATATCTTTGACCTGGTACTTACCTAATTGTTCAAAATTACGGTACATAATAATTACTACCATGATATATGTATATATAAGTAAGTAAATAAATAAAATATATATTTATGAAAACAACGAGAGAAATGAAAATGTTACATTCAAAAAAATAATATATCAAATACCTGGAATAATCATAGTCAACATTATGTGCTCCCTATTTATTGACATCCAAGGAGGAATGTTATTGTTGATAACAAAAATAGGCCACACTGAGTAAGTAGATCTAAGCTCTCCGAATGGATTAACACCATCAGATGCCAATGAAAGCCTGCCATTACGAGGTTCATTTTTAAAATCTACATATTTTTCCTCGATTTCTCTAAATGCAGAACCATCTGCAGGCATTCGAAGAACACCATCTCCACTTCTATTCTTTGAATTGTAATCCATAAACTATGCTATGCTGTTACACCTGAACATTCGCTGCAAACGTGGAATTATGGGAATATGACAAAGAACCTTTTGAGGCTCCTTTTTGGTTAGTTGATCTGTTCGATATCTACGGGTACCACATTTCGGACATTCTGTTTTCAACGCATGTTCTCCGTAATATATAATATTATCTTTAGGACATGCATCTATAGTGTTATATTCCATTCCAAAGTGTTTCATAATAGCACATAGATCTTGATATGTTCGAGGTAAAGTATTTGGTGATGATAACAAATATTCACCCAACAATCTACAACATAAACAAAAACCAGTGTCTTGTAAAGATTATTAATCATATATATATATATATATATATATATATAGTTATTAAAACCGGAACCGATGGAGCTAATGAACCGGGTTTCGAATCGGAACCAGTCTAACCGGTAGCGATCAGATCTCAATGAACCGGTTTAAAAAAAATACATTAAATAATTATTTTTTAATAAAAAAAAAAACTATTTTTAATATTTGCAACCATGATTCCAAGCCAATAGAGAAAAAATATGAAAATTTTGCTTATTTATATACCATGCAAAGGTGAATATATCAAAATGGCAGCAAATGCAATACATATCATCGAAAAATACATAAGCAAACTTGTTGAAGTAATGTATCAGGTTTCTCTTATATTATTCACTGTGTTTTATTGCTAAGTTAATATTATAATATACAATCTGTCCCTGCTCAGATCTGTTGTCAATTCATTGTATCAGCCTTAAAGACAATTCTGGGTTCAGTATATATATATATATATATATATATATATCAGACCAGCATTTTGAAGATCTTGTATTCTTCATTATCTATGTTTGCTTGGCAATAAATTTCTAGAAAAAAATCTACAACACTTAGAGGTATTGAATTGGTTTATGAAACCCACTATTAGTGCTATTTGTAACAAGTTGAGAGAGCATTACAACTTCAAAAGTCTGCTCACAATGTGTTTGACAAAATTTATCACTGAAAAGATTCATTAAAACCCAGAAAACTCAGTAGCCAGTTTAGTGCATTTCCAAGCGGGAATTTTCTAGTGGTCAATTTATTATTGCCAGTCACATTTTTATTAGGTTGTATGTTGTTGTCCCTTGAGTGGCGTCAGACCATTTGCATCAGTCTTGATGCCATGATCAAATTTCTTGTATGCTGTATGAAAGGTTTTGTATTTATGCTGTTGCTATGTGTGAGCAAAGAGAGAGGGTCTGACAGTTCCTAGCTGAGTGTGAAATAAGGTTGCTACTGATTGTTTTGAGAACAGAAATTGTCATCAAGTACACTTGATGAGTTGCATGCTGTCGGGGATTTTATGCTAGCCAGCCTTATATTTATCATTCATCATGGGTATTGTTGCTACTATAAGGTGTTGAGTATGAGTTATTAGATAAGTTTGTTGCTAGTATAATAGAGGAATTTGCAGCTCATGGAGGAGACACTGAGGAATTTGCAACTCATGGAGGAGCACCTAACCGGTCGGTTAAGTATGGAACCGGCTGGTTTATGCATAAACTGGCCATTTTCGTACTTAACCGGCCGGTTAGGTCCAGTTAACCGACCAAAACAGGTGAGAATAGGCTATTGACCGGGTTGCAAGGCCAGTTCCAACCGACAGCCCTCCTGGCCGACCGGTTTGACCGGTTACCAGTTCAAACCGGCTGGTAACCGGTTTACACATTTATTACAACTAAAAAAAGGGAAAATAATCAACATTTACATATATGTGATCATATATACATATTGCATACCTTAGGAGTTGTGTCATACATCTGTTCGACAAATTATTCATAACCTTTAAGTTCATCAGCAACAATGTAGTAGAGAGAAGAGTTGCATTTGAGTGTTCAAAAAGTTGTTCACTTGACCTTTCAATCAGAGGTACATCATAAATACCGTCACTGCTATCTCCACCATCATCATCTGACTCACCATACAAGTCTTGGAGCATTTGATTTTTCCCATCATTAATGTGAACTGTCTCATTACTGTCATCATGATCTACCTCCATGGGATCATTAAAATTACCTTCATCATTCGCTTCATGTTATTCACCTTGTACAACATCATTTCCAATACTAATATTTGTTGTAATATTCTCTTGTACTGGTGCAATATCATCTAATCTACTACTATTTATCTGTGGAAGTTGGTTGATCATCTGCAAAAAGTTGGGGGGAAACTATGCCTTTATGAAAATTACAAACATTAATAATTAAAAATTAGTGTGCATATAAAAAATATTAAAATAATATAAAATTTTACGATATAATCAAAATGAAGATAGATAATTAATTACCACGGGACGATAGTCATTCAATCCACCATCAATGTGCCCATATTTCCTACAATGCATTGTTGTTGTTGCTATTAAAACTCTAACATTATTTCTCATACAAAATTTTTTACAAGGGCAATAAACTCTACCATCACCCCTTTCACCCTTTTGAATTTTTTTTCCACCTCTAATGTTTTCTTCCATTGATGCAAATTATCCTATAAAGAAAATAATAAATCTCTCTCAATGGTGTAGAAAACCCAAGACTTGTTGAACTCAATGGGAGCTAAATATATAAGCAAAAAGAAAATAAAAGTGGGCATTTTACAAATTGTGAGCTTTTTACAAAATGTGGGCTTTTTACAAAATTGTGGGCTTTTTACAAATTGTGGGATTTTTACAATTTGTGGGCTTTTTACAAAATTGTGGGCTTTTTACAAATTGTTTATATTTTTAATAAAATGTGGGCTTTTTACAAAATTGTGGGCTTTTTACAAATTGTGGGCTTTTTACAAAATTGTGAGCTTTTTACAAAATTGTGGGCTTTTTACAAATTGTGGGCTTTTTTTATTCTTAATGCATTTTCTGTAGAATACTAAATAGATTTGTCCAAAATTTGAGATGCAAACTGTAGTCTCTACTATGTTTGGAAAATTGGAGGTTTATAAAAGATAAACTGCGAACAGAATTGTACCACTATGATAAGAAGTTGTCAGAAGCATTCCTTCTGCTTCACAAACGTGGAACTACCTTAAGAATGCTTATGGTTGATATAAATATTAGAGCATGGTAGTTAAATGTAGTAGTTATGCTAAAATACTGAATAACAACTTGAGAGTGCTCTTCAGATATTGTACGAATGCACCAAATTAAAGTTGTACCATTACTAAAGATAAATGGCCAAAAATAGTCAATTTTGATATCGTGAAGTTATGTCTTTCTCGGTAGCAAACTGGGGATAGGATGGAAAATATGAGAGAACTAAGTTCCAAGGAATAAAAAACCAAGGCCAACATAGTTCTGCCTTGAATCAGAGAAAAAACAAAGCTGCCCAAAAAAGTGTTTGAGAGCACCCATTGAAGCTCCTATATATAGCAGAGTCAACATTTTCCTATTGAACAAGTTTGTATAGTCAAAGCCACAACAAGATCAGATATCCATGATCCTAAATGAGAACCAGAGCCAAAGCTAAGACAAATCCATGTTTAGCAGAACAAGACAGCCATAGCAAAGGATTTGACCACAGAACCAGATCATGAGAGATAGCAAGATTCTTGCTTCCACTGTGGAAATGTAGAAATTGTACAAGGGCTTTGCTTCCAACAGATTTCATTGTGACATTAATTGCTATGGTGTTGTAAGCGCTCATTAGTAGAATCTTAAAGCCATTCTAGAATTCTTTTAACCTGGAGAGGGTTTTCTGTGGTTATAAATCCTCATGTTCAAATTCCATTGTGGATTGGTTGTGTTTGATATTATGTTTTTACTGTCCGCAATTGAATTTTCGCACAGAAAATTATCAGTCTAAAGCGGAGCAATTTTGCGATGTTTCTTTTGCTTCCTATTGTGAAGTATTTCGCTCAGAACTCTACTCGTTGTAACAAAGGTCTTGGGCATAGAACAGGGGACTTGGGTTTTTTGGAATCAAACTTCAGGTTAAGATGCTCATCTGAAGAATGGCACAGTGAGCCTTAGCATGGAGTTGGGAGTACCAATTTGAAGTGTAGGTAGGGCATTGTACAATAGACCAGTTAGATTTCTGGACCCTAATACAAAAGTTTCTTCTTCTTTCAAAACGTGTTTCTTGTTTTATGTAACCAATGTGGGTCCTGTTCTTGTTTCAATTGGGGATGGATTAGCATTTGTTATTGCTCCAGATGATCACACTCCGGGTAGCCCTGGAGGCTATTTGGGGATGATGAGTCCAATAGGTCTCAATGAACTATTGCCCTCGCCGAGGAATAATATTGCAGTGGAATTTGATACTATTTTGGATGTTGAATTCCACGATCCTAATGGAAACCAGTACCTTCAGCTCCAGTTCATGTTCACAAAAGAGGGTGCCATAGTCATTCATGCGTGCAGAGAGGGTGAATTGTAGGCATTGCAACAGGAGGTTGTTGTTGTTGCATTGGCCACTAGATTGTTTGTCTGGTTCTATTACAAGCGTAGAGTATTGAAAAGGACAGACAAATTTAGTTCAGATATTGTGAAATTGCCTCGGAAATTCACCTACAAAGAGCTCAGCAATGCTACGAAAGACTTTTTTTGAATGTGATTGATAATCGATAATTGCAAGCAAGGGTACTCCCCTTGTGAAACCCAAATTTCTGAGCATTTTCTAAAACCTGATGACAGAGTCATTGTAATGAACAAGCGCCTAGGTCCATATTACGTCCAAATCTACCAAGCACCAAGATCTATAAAAAAAATCCACAGTATCTACGAACTAAGAAGAAGAGGCAGAAAATGTATTTTTCTTACCTTTTCAAATAGTGGTTGGGGTTTACCACGACAAAAATTTGACAGAGCCCATGTAGCATTTCTTATCATTGAAATTCTGGCAGTATCATTCAACTGGGCAAGCACCTGCCTCAGAGCTCCATGACTGAGGGCAAGATCCCTAAATGTTGCAGAGTCTCCAACAATATTTCCCAAAGCCCAAATAGCCTTACACGAACACCAGTTGAACTCAAAGTTGGGTACTATTTTTTTAAATCAAATTCCAAAATTATAGATATATAAAGATAGTTGGGAAGAATAATTTTATGCCTCTAAAATAAATGTGCTACCTGTTCTCGAACATTATCATTCCCAGAGGTAAGAAGTTCCACAAATATAGGCAGTGCCCCGTAATCAATCACAACCTTTGTATTCTTAGAGGCTCCAAAAAAACCCAAATAGGGTCAACCCTACTACAGGAGGAAGGGCCTACAGTAAGAACTTACCATTTTTCAAGAACTGAGGGTGAATGCTGTTCTACAAGAGCTGAGGGCGAATGCTGAGGGAAAATGCTGTTCTTCAAGAGCTGAGGGCGAATGTGCGCGTGATATCAGACGTTAATGTAGTTTTAAAAAAAATCATTTTTATGTAGCGCGCATTTGAATTTTAGCATTTCAAATCATTTTTATTTACATTTGATTTTTGCATTTCTAATACAAGTGACAAACAAATTTCTACAAGAGGTTGAAATTTTTACTAGATAGCCATGAAAGACTAATTAAAATGGATTAAAATGCAAGTGGAACTTCAAAATAAATGTAATTGAAGGTTCTCTCCACTAAATTTTTGCAAAAGTGCTTACATTATTTAAGTTATCTAGGATATTTTTTTGTATTACACAATCTAAATTAAATAATGAAATAGTTGGGTAGTCTTATTGTTTCAAATTAGGACACAATTTTCAAATGGTGATGAATTTTCATGTGATGATTAACTGACAATATTCTCCTTTCCTATCCTTGAAAAATTATACAAGGTTCCCTGCTGCCACATGAAACCATAACTCATGTAGCAGCATAGGACCAATCCTCCATTTTGCCTATCATAAGGCATTTTTCACGTATTTGACGACTAGAATTTGCATATTCTCATTTTTCGTGAGGTGTTAGGAAGGATAGAAGACTTAATTTTGACGTTTGAAATCTTTTCAAAAACGTTCTTACGCCCTTTAATTTCCACTTACCAATAATTCTGCAAACTAGTCCTCTTCGCAATTCCAAGGCTGTACTCAAAAAGTAAGGAAAGTTACTTTTTTGGCTCACTCAAAATTAAAAATTTAATAAAGGAATTACCACTTATCATTATTGATATTTTAAAATTAGAATCAATTTAGTTTTCCCCTTCCTATTAGAAAAAGTTCACAAATCCTTTCTTTTACATAAAACACCAAAGAAAGAATAAAGCCCGTTGCCCTGCAAACTTCCAAGGTTGTGATTAGTGAAGCAGTGAAAAAGTACGGCTATAGCACTAAAAAATTAGAATGCCAATCTGCCCCAACATGAATTAGTGTTAATATAGCTGGTGGCTTGGCTTGATGGTCAAATAGTGAATTACACAAGCACAAAATAAAAGCTTTAGGCGTTTAGTTCCTTACACTCGCACTCTCAAGGCATTCAGACTTAGGCCGAGCTCAAGATTGGCTCCGAGGAAACTATATTGGCTCATTAACCTGCCATATTTTAATTTCATAAGGTATGTTCGAAGTTTGAACTGCTAGGGTAATTTATTATTGTGAAATCATAGTTCTAAATTATCTCTTATTCTGTGAGCAATGTAATCTATTAATTGTAATCAGATTCATTAAAAAAATTCAAAATGATTTTAGCATGAATGATGAAAATTTATATATTAATTGGTTTTTAAGAGTATTTGTATTGTGTAGGAGCACTAGAAAGAAAAATCAAGACTTCATTTTATTTTTTCCTTATTTTATTGGGCTGAACTAGAGAAAATTGAATATGAATAGTGAGTTAATTGTAAGATCAATGGGCCAAGGCCATACATCAACGTTGACCACAGTGGGGAAGTATAAGAGCATGGATATTCATGCAAGTATAGTTATTAATGTAAGATCAAAGTTAACTCTTAGCTTCACTAAAGAAATAGAAGGCAAAGATCTAGCATCAACTGAAACTCATGTGAAAAAGTAGATGAAAAATGTACAATCATCCAATGGAGAGGAAATCTATAATTATCTAGTAAGACTCTTGGCTATGCCTTGAGACTAAACTAATTCTCAATATTTTTGAATAATCATCCATTGGAATTTATTAGGAAAACCATAGTAAATCATTGTCCAATGGCCATGCAAAAATATATAAAAAATAATATTTGTTGGTTGTTTTTCAATAGGTGGACCATGATGGGACCACTGAGAAGGTGAGGGTGTTTTTTTAATCATGGAAGTGAGGTTTAGTAGATTGATAGTCAAGTTACCTTTCCCTTTAAATTTTCTAGATCAAGTTATTCATTCATTGAACTTTGATTCATTCCTACTGTTTTGATACACAATCCAATCCAGTTGAGTCTTGAGTCTTCATTGAGAATGGCATTCATAGGTTGTCAAGAAAGAGGTTATCATGCACATGCACTCTTCTTTTCTTGGTATCTTCATAACTATGTTCAGCCTGAGTTCTATATTTTTAAATTATCATAATAGTTCGTGATTATTAGGCTTTTATTTTGTCTTTTAAGAATTTTAATTTAATTATTATTAATCATTAAATCTAATATATATATATATATATATATATATAGTTATTATAGTTATTAAACTTTCAATGGTACATCAACTTTCATACATGAGAAAATAGATACTGACAAATGGTACATCATGGCCTCATTAATTTCGCTCAACAATTTTAAATGGTATAACATTTAGTCAACAGTAATCATTAATTTCTGCACACAGAGACTAATTTCTCTAGAAGCCTGAGATTTCTTTGGCTTGTTATTCTTATAACTACATAGAAATAATTAATAGAGAGATTGAGGACAAAAAAAAAATCTAGCACTTAGTCTCCACTACTCAACATGATTTTGTGAGAAATAATACATAGATTGATTTCTCTGAGTGCCTTAGCGTTCTTTGGCTCATTATTTTAATCACAACAACAATAAAAAATGCACTGAGGATCTGTTCATAGTACGATTATGCAATTTTTATAAGATAGATTATGCAATATTAATAATAAACATAAATTTATTGCAATTTAGGGAAAGCTCGTTCATGTTTTTTTCTTTATATTGGAAGGTTACTTTCTTTTTGAAGTAATTTTTAGTAGATCATAGCATATATTGAGGAAATATTAGTTTTACAAGAATCAGTTATTTCTCTTGAAACTTTAGGTATTAAAATTCCATGACACAGATATATCACACTCCAAAAACCAAAGAAAATGGAAGAGCGTTCAATTTTTTAATCAAACTTTTATTGGTGAAGGGTTAATTTATTACGAGAACGTCATTAATGAAGTGAAAAATTTTAAACGTAACGTTTATTGACTAGAAAAATAATGACCAAAACGTCAAAAAAAATTGTGTGACGGGTAAAGAGAAATTCAAATTCCAACCCTGCCTACCACCTGTTAGTGAGTGGAGGTTATTCACTTTTCATTTACAGCTTACCAGGTTACTCATGTTACCAATATTTTCACATGGCTCACTTTTAGGTGACTACTTATTGTACTTCTTATTTATAAAGAACAATTGATCTATAATTGTATTATTTGAAATCTATAACAAATCCAGGCAACAAAATTACAACAAATAGAAAATTATGCAAAAAATTCACCAGGGCACTAATGTGTGGATACCCTATCATTTCTTAGATCCTCATAACTTACCAACACCTAATATATTGGTATACACATAATATGGCATTTACCTGAAGTATTTCATATGTATCTAGAGGTAAATAAGTTGTATGACAATTGTTATGGCAGATATAAGATGTGTATTATAGTTTATATTTCAATTTTTTTTAAGTAGCATGCATGTGCGGTTCATATAGTGACTAAAATTACCAAATATATTTCAGTGAAGATGTGAAGATGATCTCTCATTAGGTCCTAATTACTTAAAGCATCATTAATTAGCTTTCCAAATGAATAAAATATGTTAACAAATTAGTAAAAACTAGGAAAACAAATCATGCTTTTAAAAAATATGGCACAATGAGTCACACTCTGAGATTTATTTAATTACTCCTAAAGTGTCGCTACAACATATATATGATCACCATTACCATATAAATGGGACATGTGACCATCATTTTGGTTTCACCAATGACATTCCACATCATGAGCATTGTTTAGGGTTGACTGTGTTGATTTTTTTTAAACAAATCATTTATACATTTTATGGAAATTATAGACACAATTTATAATCACATTACAAGATCATGATGTATGGATATTCCTTATCATTTCTTAGATACTCACAACTTACCAAAACCTAATAGATTGATATACACATCATATGGAATTTACCCCTAGAATGCCACATGTATCCTAAAACAAATTAGTTGTATGGCAATTGTTGATTCAGGGGCATTAGGCTCAAAACAACCTTTGTCCGTAAATAAATGTAAAGGGGGGTATCATGTTTTATTTCCCCATGTATTTATTCATAGTTGAGTTATTTTTAGTTAATTAGAGAAGAAAATTTAACTTCCCGAATGATTAATGGGCACCTAAAGAAATAGTCAGTTTCAGAAGTTAAGCTAGTTTTAGGAGTCTGTCTCTGTCTGTCAGAGGGTTAGTCTCAGAGTTAGAGATATGAAGAGTTTTGAGTGTTAGAGGATTTTATTCGATTCAGGGTTTGTATAAAAATAAGCCTTATAGGCATAATAAGGCAGACCTGCATAGAGAACCACATAGGCTGTGTAGGACTGTCGTAGAGACAGAGTAGAGGAGAAGGGCCAAGTAATTCAAAGATCTGGTCGAGCCAAAGTTGTAAGTACTTCACTGCATAAATGTAGAATTATTTCAATGGTATTGTGCATTTGTCGAGTTAATTATGGCGTGAATGGTTTCTGTGTCCCGATAATCAACTGTATAGTAGTCTGGAATACATACTCGATAAATGTGGTTTAATGGGGTCCTGTATGTTGAAAGAGGAACCGAGTCCTTTCTTGAATTGCTAGCCTCTGTGCGACAGGTTCTAGCCTTTCCCGAACCCATTAGATATTAGTTTAACTCGATGTAAGAATTTCTGGACGAATAAAGTTGTGTGATAACCCGTGTTAAGTGCCATGACAGTGGACGGTGTGGCATTGGACAGTGGTATGGCAATGTTGTGGTCGAGACTCATGTAATACATTGGGAAATGCCATGGTAGAGAGGGTCCACAGGTCCAAATTATGGATCTCCCCACAGTGTAATAGAGAATTGTGCTCGAGCCTTTGATTCAAGGTTCAATCGGTGCTACCATGTACATAGAACCGACGTGTGAAGGAACCTGGAGTGCGAGTCCTTAATTGAAGAAAAAAAAACTAGTACAGGAAGATGCGAATCAAAGGAGCAGAGGCAGAGTACAATAAAAGAAAGCTTGACGGAACCTAAAAGATAAGAGGTGGAACCGTGACCGACGTGCACAATAAAACCACCGTTTGGAAAATCGGTGATATCGCGCAAGTTTGGAGGTGGTAAGAAGAATTGGTGAAAAGGATGCGACATATGTCTCCATGAGACACGTGGCCGAGGGCGGAATTATAAAACCGTTCTCATCGCAGATTAACCCTTGGGCGTGTTCGTTACATGAGATTTCGTTGTGTCCGTTGGATCCTCCAAACCGGCGCGATGCTCCATCGACCGTCGGATTTAGAGGTAAATTATTGTGGAGCCAAGAATGGTTTATGTATGACAGTTGAGTTATAGAACAAAGTCGAGATTTGTTACAATCTTTGACGATTGGCAGAGATTATAATAAGGAGGACTATATAATTATGTGAATGGCCGTGCGTTTGGTTGAAACCAAGTGATGGAGTTCGAATTGACAAGGTCGACATACATTAAACATCACGGTTGAAATACGAGAGGGTCGAGCAGTTGATACATTCAAATATCAATTCAAATATGTAAAATGAGTGAGCCCAAGGTTTTGGGGTTTAATTCCTAAGTGGCTTGTATTTATTAGGGTATATATTAATGAGAGTAGGCTAGTCATTATATTCGGGGTGTGTAAAGAGCGGTTGAATGTTGATAGGTATGATGGGGATTAGACCATAGAACGTGGGGACTTATAGTATGGTTTAGAACCATCAAGTGAAGAAGTTCCGCATGCGAGAAGGCATGGCATAGGCCTTGGGGGTATTATGATCCTTGGAGGAAAATCCCACAGCTAGAAGAGTTGATAGAGAAAATTGGATCGAGTACAAAGGTGTGGCAGGTGGGTCTTACCCTGCACCAATTGTTATGGTGCATATATGATGTGTATTACAGTTTATCTTATAATTTTGTTGAAGTAGCATACAACAATTTACATAGTGATATGAGAACCACTCTCTAGAGTATACATCGATTTTGTACACATGGCTTTTCAATTGCTTTTTAAGATATATCATTGGTGATGGTCACATGATTATATAATGAACCATTAAGTTGAACTATGAAATTATTCATCACAACACACACACACACATATTGATGAATTAATAATTTTTCTCATATAATTTTTTTAATCTATTTTGAAAAAAAGAAAAAAATTATATATAATTATTTCTAAGAAGAACAAGAGAGAATTCCTTACCATATCTTCGTAAAACATATAATAGCAAGAAAATTAATCTATTGAAATTTCATTTACAAACATATTCATGGAGTAAAATGAAGATTAAAAGGAGATATTCATGGATTTACCTATAACATCACCTCATAATTAAGAATGTAAATGTACAATATTGATGATACATAGGTTAGGAGAAAATTAATCTATTGAAATTTCATTTCCAAACATATTCATGGAGTAAAATGAGGATTAAAAGAGATATTTATGAATTTACTTATAACATCACCTCATAAAAGTGTAAATGTACAATATTGATAAAATTTATTTATATATGATAAATAATAAACCTTTATCTCACATGTATCATATAATCTTACAAACAAACAATTGCACCGGGGGTGCAAGGGAACGTCGGAAGGAGGAGATGTGAATCATTTTGTGCTATATGAGGGGTAAAATGTGTAATAACTGAAGGAGCTGAATATTTTGTTCGTTTGTGACGATATGGAATATTGGATTTTATTTTTAATAAAAATAATAATTATTAATTTAATATTATTTTATTTTAATTTATTTTATTTTATTTTATTTATTTATTTATTTTAATCTTTATTTTATTTTATTTCTATTTATTTATTTTTATGTTTTAATTAAAAAATTTATTTTATTTGTATTTTTAATTTTATCTTTATTTTATTTTATTTCTATTTATTTATTTTATTTATTTATTTATTTTATCGAAATAGTGATGAGTATTATTGGGAGCTTCTTGTCAAAGGCTCAACCTATGGTCTCAACCATAGTCAATTTCATTTCCCTTTTACACAAATGGTTATAAAACCATGCACCCAAGGTATACTGCTTGTGCGGGAGTGCTTTACCTTCACTATATGGTTATGAGCCCATACATATATAGTAAATCTACATATATCATTTAACTCGACATTCACCTTGTACTTACGGTCCACCAAGCTTTCGCCTTCAACTATGCAAATATATATATATATATATATATATATATATATATATATATATATATATATATATATATATATATATATATATATATATATATATTGGCCTAACGCGTATACCATTTCTTGAAATTTAATCATACCATTCAACTTCATAAGCCTCGATTGTGATTAACCCCGAACCCTATATAATATTACTCGGCCCCACATATATTTCATATGGGCGCTAACTCCGCAAACGCATTGATATAGGCCTACCACCTTTATGTTTTCGATTTGAATTAAAATCACGGCATATAAACGGATGCTCAGGCCCACGTTCATATAAACACACCTTGCTTAAACGTTGAGCGGATCCAACGATCCATATGGCGTCGCTACCCAAGCGTTAATCGGACGATCACTAAGAAATTTCGTGTTTTTTTTCTCACCGAGCGTTAATGCTCAGAAATAACGCGAAACTCGCGGTTTTGCAAATCCGCATAGGGACACGTGGAATTTGCTTTGTGGTATCACGTTTTTTATTTCAATACAGCTTACCACTAGTGGACCTGCACGAAAACCATAACCCATTCCCAAATACCACCTTTACTGTTTATGCATCGCGGTTCCGTTTCATCTCCGCTTCGAGGTTATGCTTTAAAGTTTCAACGCCAATTTGTTGGAATATTTGAAAATTCCACAACAACAATGGAGAGAGTAATACTCTCCTCTTCTAACACAGAGAAATAAAAATTTCTTGACACAGGAGACAGAGTTTTCACACTGAAAAACAACTTCTATTTCTTCAAAAAAAACTATTACAATACTTCCTCACTGAGAGGGATTTACAAAAATAACAAGACTGCTGCAAAACGCAGTGCTTTCAATTCTTCTCTGTCACTCTCTTAAACATACACTACTGTGTAAAATTTCTATGCTCTGTCTCTTTAGAAATAAAACGCACTGTTGTGCACCAAAAAAAAATTACTCAGTCTTTTTTCGAGCCTTCTTACATTTATATCGCAGCATATCAAAAGCTATATGTTAAAATTTTAAATTAAAAACTAAAACTAAACTTTAAAACTAAACTAAAGTCTATTAAAAAAAATACTTCGGGACCCACAATAACAATGCGCATATGTATATATGTGAAAACATAATACACCAATAGTTTTTAAAAAAAACTTTGTCGCGCGTTATATAAACCATAACAAAACTTAATATAAAACGAAAAACATAAAACCAATAACGAAACCCTTTCACAATCACCCGGACTTCAATCAGCGATAAGCCAAAATGCAATGATAGATTTCATGTTCCAAAATGGGATGCTGACGTCATCCTAATTTGTGACGCAAATTCTCAATCAAATGCGCCCTATAAAAATTCGGGTCCGAATTGGGCTCGGCGTACGAAGGGAAAGTTGTGACGCGAATTTCTTATGAAATCCACCCTAAACAATTTTGGGTCCGAAATGAGGTTGATGACATTGGGGTCTTTTGTGACCTGAAAAACTTATACAATGTGCCTCATAAATATTTCAAGACTGGTTTGAACCATTGTGAATCGACCAAACAAAAAACCTGAACCAATATGCTTCTGCCATGTGTCCAGCGCTGACTAATGTGTGGTCGTGGTACCATGGACGTTGACGTGGTCTGTGGGACCACTGTTATTCACATAAAACACTCCCGCGTTCAACCAAAATTAAAATGCTCTATCTTTTTAATTGTAAACCCTATGTATTCTTTGTTTTCTATTTTAATACTCTGTTTTGAATGTACAGGGACTGTGACTGTTTCAAAGTGACTTTTCAATGCAAATGGAAAGCGGCTTCAGTACAGGGACTCTTCCAAACAAAATTAGAAGGCGGTTCTGTGCCAGAGCCCTTCAAACAATTATAGCAAGCGGATCTGAGTACAGGGCATGTGAAATTAACCTTTCAACACAATTAACTCTGGTTCCTTCCTTGTCCATAGAGATCAAGCTACACCCTTGATCATCCACTTAAAAAACCAATGTTTGTTACTTCAAACAGGCAGGGAGTAAGCTTTAGGCAAATTCCGCCATCCTTTAATAGACATAGCGTGGTTATACTTGCTCTTTTAACAGGGCCTTATTCAATATTTCTCAATTTCTTATGCATAATGCACACACAATCCCTCATTCACTGAGAATACCCTCCTTGGTGCCTTCTTCGCCGGACTACGATGTGTTCATCAACAGTCGTGAACCCGATGTTCGTTTCTTCGCCAGGAATCTTCACAACAGTCTTGTTTCTAGAGGATTGCGAGTCTTTCTCGAAAACATAGAATTGTAGTCTGGACAATCCATACCTTCACAAATCAAAGACGCAATTAAATGAGCCTCTCTCGTTATTACTATTTTCTCTCCAAATTATGCGCAATCGCAAAGGTGCCTCGATGAACTACTCCTCACGCTGCTCTGTAAGCCGACCATTTTTCTGGTCTTTTACCACATTTGGAGGAAGACGTTTCAATTACGACACTATGCCCCAAAGCGTCGCTACTGCGACGGCTGCCTCCAAACGTCGCAATTGCGACACTTAGACATTGTGTCGCAATTGCGACGTTTAGAGGCAGCCGTCGTAATAGTGACGCTTTGGGGCATAGTGTCGCAATTGTGACGTCTTCCTCCAAATGTTGCAATTGCGACACTTTTTCTAAGTGTCGGTATTGCGACACTTTTCTCTAAACGTCGGTATAGTGACGGTTTCGCGACACTTAGACATTGTGTTTCAATTGCGACGTTTGGAGGCAGTCGTCACAATAGTGACGCTTTGGGGCATAGTGTCGAAATTGCGACGTCTTCCTCCAAACGTCGCAATTGTGACACTTTGTCTAAGTGTTGGTATTGCGACACTTTGCTCTAAACATCGGTATAGCGACGGTTTCGGGCGGGATTGAAAAAATTTGGGGAAATTTTCGACATTTGGTCAAAAGTGTCAGAACCAAGTGTCGGAATTTCCACCAAATGTAATAGTGAATGCACATATAAAAGCTACTTTCAGTTGATACTAGTGTGCATGTACCAAAACAATGTACATGTGAAAACACTTGCACAGATAACATAACAAGGCAGTTCAATTTTTAGTTGAGTTCTCGAAGTTCTAAAACATGAATCCAAAGAGAAGAAATTGTTGGGTAGTTCAATCAAAAAAATTCCAATGGAATGCAATCTTCAATGATCCGTTCATGATCGTATTTTGACATTTTCCATTTCTTATTTTTCATTTTTTTCTTTGATTTAACCTCTAACAACTTTATGTGTGCTGCACACACCAAGTGACTATATTGAAAACTTATGACATCAAGTTCATAGTCTTCTAAGTAAATAAAATCCCCACTTTTATTAGTTTGTCTGAAAAAATAACCTTTCAGTATAATGGACACTCTGTCATATGGGAACTCGTGATCATTATAGTTTTTTAATAATTTCATCTTTCATTCAGTGCAACGCATCAAACAATACTTCACATTTTCATCATTGATAGTAGGTGAAATTACAACAAAAACATCTCCTGCATAATAAAACAAACTTATGTATTTAAATTTAGATCATAATTAACATGAAAAATTAACTTTAAAATAATTTTAGTATCTATTTCTAGATCTCTATTATTTGAAAGCAATTCAAATGTTACCTTCTCTAACAAGATCAAAAATTCGATCACCATCAAATGATATTGTAGTCTCCTCTGATTGCATTTCTTGAAACATTGCAACGTACATTTTCCCCTTTGTATTTAGCTCTTTATGTTTCCAATCTTTTACATAAATTTTGTTTTCACAAACATCATTGGATTATGTGTTGTTTATGCAAACATGACAAAAACAAGAATATTTTCTTTTATCAAATGCAAACACATTTGTGGACAACTTTGTTTTAATTGAATGCAATTTTCGAGTCCCTTTTCTTGTTTCAACGTCATTTCAAATCGATCTATCTACATCTTCAACCCCAATATGCCAAAAAAACCTATATGGAAAATTCAAAGAAGAATGTAAATATGATATCAAAATACCATCAAAGATAATCATTGTGATAAATGTACACTTTTTAAAATTGGATATCCAATAAAAATTAAATTGAATGTACCTTTGCACTTCCCTTGATCGGTTAATCTCATGGCTTAGTGCAGCGATGCACCATCGAACAACTTATTTAGCGTCCACAAGTCAGTTTGCAGAGGGGTCCATTTGATATCTTTAAAGTGCTCATTTTATGCATGCCCCTGCACCGTCATGTTCTCCTTTTCCATGACCAATCTCAAAGAAATTCCAATAATGTTTAATGCAGGTTTTCATATGAAGACAACACAACCAAAAGAATGATCATGAAGACTTGAATTGACCTGCACATCCATTTGACCATATCCAATGTTCATTGAATTGTATTCCACAACTTTTCAAGGATTCATAAATATTTCCGAAACGGTGTTGTACAAAATATGTATCATGTGTATGATCGTCACTGATACAAAAGTGATATCTTTAATAACAGGCCAATTTTCACGGGTGCTTTCTATATGAGAAACATTTTGTTCAACATGTATATATAGAATATAGACGAGCATGGAGACTTGGTCAGAATGATAGTATTCACTCTGAATTTATTTTTTTGGAACAAATGTGTAGTTTTATGCAAAATCAATTACTGACAAAATGGTCCCCAGTGGAAAAAATTCATGGTATTTTTTGAATTGTAAGTCCTGCCATCGAGCTCTATGGGAATGCTTGTTGTATTTATAAATTTCTCCCTCAAACTTTCTCAAAAAATCCATCACAAAAATTTATTCTTCTTGTAAGTCAATTATTTTAGCACTATTTGAACCTTGAATCGATGTATGGATATATTCATATCTCTTCCATTTCACTTTCATGTTGGACAATGATTGATCATTTATATCAGTACAATATTTGTTTTGAAATTTAGTCAAATTTCCACAATCATCACATTTTTTACCACCAACACATTTCTTTTCGTAAATTAATTCATCGCTTTCTCTTCCACATAGAATTTGAGATATGAAATCACAGATAGTGCAAGGAGGAGGTGAATCTTTACAAAATTTTCTACCAAAATTAAGGAATGTGTCATAGTATAACTGAAATTCCACATGATAATGACAACAACAAGTGTCGCGTATGGTGATAGGTTTTACATACCATGGTTTTTGTTGCACAAAATAACTGATTGAGACATCAATTTCAGGATTCTCTTCTTTGAACTTGTTTAAAAACTCTATCTGAGTGGTGTCCAAGAAATGTTTTGCATTTGTTTCGTATTGATTTCGTGTTATTCTTCTTCGCATCACATCCCTTGCATTTGGCAAAACACGTGAATTTTTCTTCCAATATTCATATATTATTTTTTTAACATTTTCTCCAAGTCTATCTTTGTATGGTTACCTACAAATAGCTCTCCAACAAGCGAGTTCATCATTTACATTTATTTGCAACCGAAATTTCTGATGTTTGTTCAAAGTTTTTTGTGAGGTTCCTAATGCTCGTGCCATAGATTTTACAAGTGATTCTCTTTAGTACTTGATGAAACCACTGCCATGTGTATTTCTCTACATGCAACTGAAACATTTTTCTATCTAGATCTTCTAATTGAATTTATAGCACATTTTCCTTCATTTTCCTTCTAATTGTATCACATTTTCCTTCATTTTTTTTTATCTTTTGTTGATTTTCGAATACCCAATAAAGTCATAGCTTCTTTTAGTTTCCTTAATGATAGGAGACCTTTCAACAATTGGGCTTGAACTGCCACACTTTCCTTTATGAAATACGTATAAAAAATGCAATTAACATGATATCATATAACGTGGTCAGCTCTTTTATCTCCATATGTGTGAGTGTCAACATTTTCTAACATCTCATCATCGATATTGATTTCATCTATACATATTCAAATTAATAATACATAATAAGTTTACATATTCAATAAATAAGTAAACTAATAAATATGTATAATTTCAATAATACGTGCAATTTTCACCAATAATAAGTTTACCTCGTAATTCAATTTCTTCACTTCAATTTCTTTCAACATTTTCACCATCTCCATCATTGTTTCAATATCTCTTTCACTTTCTCTTTCAAATTTTGTATCTCATCATCAATGTTTTGAGGAATATCTCTCTTTGTTTACATTACAAAATATTTTTCAAATTAGTTCATCAAATAAAAATTAAGATTCAGATTTTACAATAGGAAATTTTTAAATATCAAATTCATAATATTTACATTTACATACTTGCTTCAACTTCTAGTTGAGGTTGATTTTCCCTTTCAATATTTGAGAGTTCTTCTCTCTTTCTTTTGCGAGATTCTCTCCCCTGTTCTCTATGTTCCTCAGGGTCTCTTGTTCGATCATATTTTCTCATGTAATTCCTTCGATTTCCCATGATAATTGAGTATGAAGTTCAAAAACTTTCCTTCAAAAATTTAGACAAAAACTCAATTAAAATAAACATCACAAAATATTTAATTTAAAAAAAATCATTTTAAAAAATTTGCAAAAAATAGATACTTCAGTCCAAAATACTTACTTTAAAAAATCCGAGAAAAAAATGTCTTATAAAAATGAAATGAAGCTCAAAATATTTCCTTCCAAGTCCTGCAAAAAAATTTCATTTAAAAAGATAGAC
The DNA here is from genome assembly GCA_034641835.2 of Pinus albicaulis. Taxonomy (NCBI): domain Eukaryota; kingdom Viridiplantae; phylum Streptophyta; class Pinopsida; order Pinales; family Pinaceae; genus Pinus; species Pinus albicaulis. The sequence goes on along the minus strand of CM076572.1, from coordinate 1,092,137,789 downwards.
AAAAACTCATTTTAAAAAATCATTATAAAAGATTTACTTCAACCCAAAACACGTACTCTAAAACAATGTCACTTCAAAAAATACCTCTAAAAATTGTCCATTGAAAATTAAGCCCAACTTCTTAAAAAATGCCACTTTAAAAAATACCTCCAAAAAGCCTCTAAAACAATATCACTTTAAAAAATACCTCCAAAAATTTCCTTTGAATAGTAAGCCTAAAAAGAGTCCTTTCGAAATTAAGTCCAAAAAATGTCTTTTGGAAATTAAGCCCAAAAACCTCTAAAAACAAAATACATTAAAAAAAAGTCATTTGAAAATTAAGCCCAAAACCTATAAAAACAATGAAAATTAAGTCCAAAAATTCTAAAAACAAAATACCTTAAAAAAAACAATGAAAATTAAGCCTAAAACCTCTAAAAACAAAATAAATTCAAAAAAAAATGAAGCCCAAAAAAAATCCAAAAAATGTATCACATACCTCCAAGAAATTTCCTTCTCCAAGAAATGTCCTTTGAATGTTATGCCAAAAAGAGTCCTTCAACCCAAAAAAAACCTTTGCAAGATAAAAAACAAAATAACTTCAAAAAAAAGAAGCCCAAAAACATCCAAAAAATGTATCACATACCTCCAAGAAATTTCCTTTGAATGTTATGCCAAAAAGAGTTCTTAAACCCAAAAAAATCCTTTGCAAAATCAGACCAAATGAAGAAATGTGCAAAATTATGCGAAAATAATGAATCCGTTTACGTCAATTTATATTGCCGTGAAATGTTTTTTTGTGGGCGCTTCGTTGAATTTTCCCGCCGAAGTAAAGTTAGTTAAAAGTTCGGCCGAACTTGACGGGCCATCGGGGCAAAGAACAATTTGGTCGAACTTTTTTTAAAAGTTTGGCCGAATTAACACGTCTGCAATTACTCAGAGCCGAGCTCTGAACACATTTCTTCAACTTTGGACTGATTAAACTCCATGACACTTTGTGAATTAACTGTCGGAACCAAGACAAGTATTTCTAGAATTCAATCTACTTTGAGGAAATATAACTTTTATGGAATTCATAAATATTTACTAATTTTAATTAATTTTGTAATAAAAAGGGTGCAAACAATTTCCGAGGTCATTATGATTAAGTGAAATCAATATTTTGTATCTTCCCAAATACACTGTAAAAAAATTGAAAGAATTATGGTGCATTACATTGGTCCGTCGTCTATAATGGGTAGTTTTTAGATTTTTAGTTTATAACTTATATGTTAAGAAATTTCGTGCGTCCCAAAACATATTCAAAATATGCAGTTTTTTTATATTGGATCAGTTCAAAAAATTCTAGTAATTATGATATGCATCAGTTGGTTTCGTAAATATAATGAAACCGAACTAGACTCTGTCTAGATTGTTGTAACACATTTTGTTTCTAAAAAACACAAAGTTTTCAAAGAATACACCAAGGCTTATGAACATGACTTTTTATAAATCCTTTGATTGTTAAAAAACACACACTCAAAGAAACACTAAGTTGACATATCAAATGTGTATAAAAAAATTCCAAAAAATAAGTAATAGAAAGCTAATAAAATTTCTAAAAACTTTTATTTTTATCGCAAAAAGAAATTCTAAATAGAATTTTTTTTTGGCTTGCAGAGAGTTGAAGAACAGAGAAAAATGAAATTTTATTCTCAAAAAAGGGAAAAAAGTGTAGCCCCATTCCATTTCAAAGATGGGCGCTGGATTTAGTTGGCCCTTTTAATCCGTCGTTAAATTAGAAATTTTACATACTCGTTTGCACCGATTACGTAACTAAATGGATAGAATCAGTTGCTCTGCCAAGATCCACGGAGGAGGCAATGATTAACTTCCTTTTCAAAATATTTGTGCAATATTGATTACCAAGGGAAGTAATAAAATATGGAGGACCACAATTTACACGTCATACAATTTCGGCCACTCTATAGAACTATCATATTAATCATAGAATTACTTCCCCATATGGACAAGTGGAAAGTACTAATAATGTCCTGGAGGCTATTTTGACTAAACTTGTATCCGCAAATCATCGAAATTGGGCAGTCAAACTTCCGGAAGCCCTGTGGGATTATCGGAAAACATGGCAGAACACTACTGGTCAATCACCATATCATCTTGTATTCAGCAAAGAACCAATTTTTCTGATTGAATTCGCAATAAAAACTCTTAAAACTGCAAAGGAGATTAGGTTGGATTTTACAGAGGCACAAACACAACGTCTGCAACAACTCAATGAGTTAGATGAAGCACACCTATTTTATCTTGAACGTACTACCGTTATTTAGAAACAAAGAACTAAATGGCATGATTGACTTATCAAAAATAAATCATTTCAAAAAGGCGACTGGGCATTGCTATATGATTCCATATTCCAGGATTTTCCAATTAAATTACAGACAAGGTGGCTTAGGCCATATGAAATCAATTAAGTTCACGATAATGGTACCATAACTCTAATCACAATCGACGAGTCTTGTGCCTCTTTTATGGTAAACGTGCATCGACTGCGCCTCTACCACCAACCACTCACAAAAGAGTCTTTCTATCATGATACAAGTAATGATCCTACTTTCCCAATTATAATTGTCTGGGGTGGAAACATAGCAGCTACATCTTTATGAAATCTGATTTTATTTATCATATTGTGTGTATTTATATATTTATTTATTTTTATTTTATTTTATTTTCCTGAGAGTTGGTTAAGTTCTTTTTTTCCTTTTCTTCATTATAAAAATGATAAATGACCTTAAGACAATTTTTGTTCCCTTTGGTACAATTGTTGTTCCCTTTGGTATAGTTGTTGTTCCCTTTGGTACAACTGTTGTTCCCTTTGGTGCCTTTGTTGTTCCCTTTATCACAGCCGTTGTCCCCTTTGGTGTCATTGTTGTTCCCTTTATCACAGTTGTCGTTCCCTTTGGTTCCGATGTTGTTCCCTTTGGTGTTGTTGTTGTTCCCTTTGGTGTCATTTTTGTTCCCTTTATCAGAGTTGGTGTTCCCTTTGGTGCCATTGTTGTTCCCTTTGGTGTCGCTATTGTTCCATTTTCCACAAATGTTGTTCCCTTTATCACAGTTTTTGTTCCCTTTGGAACAATTGTCATTCCCTTTGTGCAAAGTTATCTCTAGTTTGCATACAATTGACTGCAATCTCTAAAATGTGAATTTATAAAGAATTGATATTTAGTCTATCATGGTATCAAGAATAATGTATTATCAATTATCCTATGAAGAACATTTCTTTTTGTTTGGCATGTCCTATCAATTTTAAAAAAAAAACCTTATACCCAAATTTTTCTGAAAGAATCATAAATTGTTCATGATCTATCACCACCTTAGTAGTTTTATCTTATGAATAGATATTTAAATTGGTGATTTTATTTCAACATAATAAAGGATTGACACATACTTTATTTGGCATTTTTCTACTCCTTACGCCATCCTTACACTCTTAAGGAGTTGATGAGCCACCCTTGATGATAAAAAGGACAATCATCAAAACATGTTATTTGAAGCTAGATTTTCTTATAAGTATAGGGAGTCTCATCACAAGCCAGTCGACCACGATCATAGGAAAATAATTGAAATTCCCATTATGGCCACTAAACCAGCGTAATGACCTTTTAACACTATTGTTAAAAGGACAAGAGGTCTCATCATGAGTCGAATTGTTCACTTTTTTATGCTCTAGTGAGTGGCATTGTTGTTATCTAGTCACCATGCCAGAACAATGAAATTTTTGAAAAAATTGCTTAAATAAAAATATGATACATCATTTATAGGACACTGGCTCATCTACAGGTTAAAAGGAAACCCTGTCGAGGCTATGGACACCTGCTCGCAGCAGTGGCTCTGCCTGTGGTATTGGAAGATATCTTAAAATGCCTTATCATGATTATGTCATTCAATTCCTTTCTCCTAATAAAGATATCACCATTATCAATATCTACATTCACTTTCATAAAAACAACAAAAGGTGGTACATCAAATATTACATGAACAAATATTAATCTTTCGAATCTCCGTAATATGCATTTTTATCTATAGAGGTATTTTTCCAGATCTCTGTTTTTTTGTTCTTCAAAGGTCATTCTTTTTATACAACAATCCTTTTTACCCATGGTATATATCTTTTATCACTTTGCTTTTAAATTCTCGATGATTAATGCATGTAAGCAATTTGCGCATGATTTGACAATTCCCTCCGTAGTAATGACTGCCTCCATGTGAGCATTAACTTTCCATAACTTTAACGATCATGGTCATACTTTTCTATTGCGGGAGGTACGAAATATCACATGTATGACATGACTAGGCACAACTAACAAAAATGGTTATTTCCTTCGCACAAAATCACATTCAACGATGTTATTATGTCATATTGTTTATTCTATATTTGGATTGAAAAAACTATGTATACAGTTGTTACAAAAATACTTTACGAATTAGGAACTATAGGGGGTAAGTCCATTCCAAGTGAACCTGTTACATTACGAGTTACTGAGCAGGCCTGAAGGGTCTTAGAGTAGGTGGTCTGGATTGAATATCTCACTCGACTGTGGGGATTTGACAATGCCATGGATTTAGAATTTTTGTAGAATTTAAACGATGACGTCACCACGGTCAGAGGTAAACAGATACCGGTCAATGAGATGATCCTGGAAGAAGTCACAAGGCTCCCCACAGAAGGAGAGACATGGATATACAAGCACACAGGACTCCAAAGTGTGATGGAACTATTTATAGACCCTGGTGAAGAATTGGCCCGCAAAGGAAAATGATTCCACCCTGTCTCATTCGGAGAACCATGGCGGGAGCTAGAGAAAATAATTAGAGGTACATTACATGTGAAGGCCGCCATAATGTGGTAAGACCATGCCATCTCAAACTACTATAAGCTTTAAAATATAAGATAATATTGAAAATGCCTTTCATTTTAAATTTCCTCTTGCATGAATTTGCTGGTAGAATGGGTAGAACTAAGGACCCAAGTGTTGTAGTCAGCCACCATTATTTAATTAAATTGATAGTCTTTAGAGAATTTGAACTGTCGCAATTTAATTGAGATATTTTTATCGGACTCAATGAACTACCACCTATGGAAAGAATTCATGAAGAAGAATACATTCAGCCTGATATGGAAAACACCCCACCTAAAATAATAAGCAATCATCCAAAAGAATGAAATGACAGCCAAACCCCAGAATTGCAAAAACTGACTAGAGCTCAGAAGAGGTTAGCCTTTGCCCTAGTATCTACTCCGGTCAAGCGACAATGGTCTGGTATATTGGCTAGAGAAAAGCAGTCTAAGGAGTATGTTGAGCATGCATCAGAGAATGAGCCACCTCAAGAATCCCCTTTAGAGCAACAGATTAATTCACCTCGAATCCATGAGGAAGAAATAGCCTATGTCTTGGAAAACATGGGAACCCTCTTTCCCTTTGAAGGTGATGAAGATTGTCTTGAGAACCCATATGAGCCAAATTTATTGGCCTCCACCCCTCATTCCAACAATACCGAAATATTTCCATCTTCAGGAAAAATGCATAGCCAAGAACATTCAAATGAATCTGCCGGAACCATGAAAGTAACAGACTCTTCTAGGGAAGGAACCATTCCATTGATCTCTAATAATCAGAAATCCAAAGATAATTCAACTGCCACAATTAAAGTTGACAAAAATCTAGAAGAATTTCAGGTTTCTCCTATTAACGAAAACGTCACTGTTGTTCCCTCTGCATCTATGACACAAATTTTAGAACCTAATGAAGGGTTGAAAAGAATAAATAAGAATAATATAAATTTGTTGCAAAACAAAAATAAGAAATTACGAAAAAGGATAGAACAACTAAGAAAATGCTTGAAAAACTCTAAATTATGTCGTAAAAATAAATTGAAAACTGACAAAATCGAAGTCTAAAGTGGGAATTTCTTGGATCATGCAGAAACTTGGACTGAGGAAATTCCCACCAATCATGTAGAGACTCAGATCGAGGAAACTCTTACAAATTCTGCAGGGAATCAAGATGAAGGGATCCTCACTAACTCTGTGGAAACACATACCGATTTAAACCTTTCTATGGACATAGTTGAAGCATCAAGCCAAAAAAATGAGTTGATGAATATCAACAGGGCTACTCGGACTGAAGTTGTACTTCCTTATTCTCACTTGATCAAGAATACCACCTTCCAAGTATTAAATAGGGAATTGGAAAGGCATAAACAATTCTTGAAACAATACTGAAGTGAAGTGATACATTGGGCAGAACACCAAGAGTTGTTACAGAAGTTCAAAGCACTATCTGCTACTGAATATGGAACCCACACTGAGCTCATAATGGAAAGAAGGAAAACAGAGAAACTACGTGGACAACTTCAAAAAGTTGTAGATAAAACCAAGGAGATATGCTCCATCTATTATGATGTGTTATCTTGTAGATCTCTAGCAAAGAATTATGCTATGATTCTACTTGAGCGGTATTTTTTTTTTAATAAAAGCTATATGAGCTGGGAAACCCTTTGAATTCATTAATATTTCAGATTTTATCAAGTGTTTTCAAGAGTAGGGGGATAATGTAAAATATTTCTTATGTGAATTATACATGCATAACTTAGTTTTGGAAGAAAAGAGGGCCGGGAACCCCAGTCCTTTCATTGGGGATGTTCAATTTCAAGATTTTATATCTTTTGCTAGGAATCAGATCAGATGGTATAGGGCTTATAACATATTCCAAAGAAGAGAGAATGGTCTACATCTCTGGTTCAAAGGTGAACCCAATAGTCCTCTGCGAACTTTTATAAATCATAAAAGGTTCATGCAATGACCTGGAGTTGTTCCTGCTTTACCCTCTATTCACAAACAAATTCTTTTAACAGGTCTCGAGTATTTCGAAGAGATGAAAGAAAAATCCCTTCAAGCAACACAACAATGATGGAAACCATATCCTAACAAGGTAAAAAACAGAGAGCCTTTTAATTACAGGAATTTTCAAGAAGCAACTAATTGAATGCAATGTTATGGTCAAATGGTTCTGTCCAAAGGACCCACATGGTTTGAATGTCGATAAAGATGTCCAGTTACCTGGTGTCCTCTAGATGGTTACCATTTTGAGTATAATCTTCTCGAAGGAGAATAAATTGAGGCCTTCAAGATACTTAGGAACAAGAATGGATTTCAGCTCCATGGTGAATCCTCCTACCCACCTTGTTCCCTTACTCTGGTACATGTCAATCATGTTTTTGTTTGAGGACATGCAATAAGGTAAGTTGTGGGGTGATGTTGGGCTATGGAAATGGATGATTCTCCTCTTCATTTCCTTAATAAATATTATGTTTTTAAGATTTTTATCCTTAGTTTACAATGATTTGAGAAGAAAAGGATAATGGAAATTAGTTAAAAAGTGGTATAGTTAATTTAAGAATTTTAGATATTAGAAAGTATTAATTTGAATAATTCTATGTGCATATTGGTTTAATTGAAAAATTGATTTTCCGTCGAGATAGTGGAGAAATCTCTTGGGAAGACCGTCGCCTTATTTCTAGAAAAATACACCTCGAAGCATGAGTATATTCGAAGATAGAAAATGAAGGAGAACTACTTATTGCAATTCAGTGACTTTATAGTTGAACGAGAAATCGTGAGAATATTCAGGATCGATCCATTGTCAGTTTCTAAATGTAATATATAAGACTATAGTAAAAATATAGAAAAGATTCTCGATTTTATGTTTTCACTATGTATTGCAAAAAACAATTCAACTTTTAACTTTCTCAATCTTATTTTGTAAAAAATTTTGAAGTTAATGAAATTTTGTGAGACTTTACTTTATTTCATCTATATTGAGTTATCCAAGGCAGTGCTTTCGGAGACCTTGGGCCCAGTCCATAGAGGATCTACTGTCTGTTATGTATCACTATTCGTTGGTTACTTGTCATATTCTCATTAGTTGTGTTATTGATTATTAGTTTCTTTCTTATAGCAGTTGATTGATTGAAATTTGCATCTTGTAATTCGGTTATACATTTCCCAAAATCGCTGATTGAATTGCGTGAATTAGTTATACAAATGTGAAAGTGTGAATTAATTTCTTCAACATGTGAATTAATTTCTTCATGAAATGTGAAAGTGTGAATTAATGTAAAAGTTCAACACTTTCACACTTTGAATGTAAAGAAATTAATTCACACTCCATTAATGTGAATTCGTTCTACCAACTTTTATTTCTTTACATTCATCTGAAGAGCCAACATAAATAAAAGTGCTAAATTTTAAGAGAAATTGTGAACTTTGGAAGGTAACCCTTAAGGTTCAATTTCTCTTGCAGGTAGCATTCCTACTGCCAGCATGATTGTTATTTTGTATTAGATAACTCATTGTCTTTTCCTCTAGAGTCGTGTCTTCTATTTACTCCAGTGTATTTTGAATTAGACAAAATTTTGTAGAAGAGTAAAATATAAAAAAAAATAAGTTGTTAACTATTACGGTTAGAAGAAAATAAATTAAAGGTCGACGTGCATTTTTTATTTTTTGAATTTCATGGTCCATGTTCGACCGAAACTACTATAAATTGAAGAGTAAGAAGGGGTTCCTTAAATGTAGAACCAGATATATGAAGATAAAATAAAAAATAAAGATAAAAACTTTGTCAAAATCCTAACTAACAGAGAATTTCCTAGTACTTGGTAAGCGCTATTCTCGGTGCATGGCCACAACCCTGATGCTGAAGAGGGTAGTGACTCGGCGGATGTTGGTTTCATCTAGGAATTCCAGTGGAAGCCGTTGGAATTTTAAAGAAAATTTTGAAGTTAGTAACCCTTAGACTACAAAATCATGAATAGAGGATAAAACAAAATTTAATTTCATAGAACCCGAATATGGTAAAATGATCCCAAAAATAAGAAATAAAGAACATAGAAACTCACCATGTTGTGGCAGGAAGGGAAACCCTTAGTAGAAGAATGTCGGTGATGAGTAATCCTCCAAAGGAACTTATAATTAATTTGGAGCATGGAATGTATATTAATACCTGCAGGTGGAAAAAACCCTCTAAGAAATTGCATCATAAATTTAAGTAAACTAAGTTGTCTGATGCTAGAATAGATCAGAAAAATTCTCACGAAATTCGCAAAATCATACTCACACGAAAGGAGAAATCTTGATCCATTTAGACCACTGCGGTTTAGTGAGCTCATCAAGCTTATCAACCACCACTTTAGAAAATAATTATGGTCCCATGCATTTAATTTCAGGTGTAGGAGTCACACTCAAATTTTGTCATGTAACCATCAGATCACCAACTCAGAAAATAATTGAACGGTTCCTGATCTGAAAAGGCCAAGAAATATCCTCAAAACCACCTTTGGGTACATCCATTTTACAAAACATGCCAACAATAACTAGTAATTTTGAAATTGAAATTGAATGGAGATATCCATATCATTCTATAATTCCTCGTTCTTGAGGAAGAGGGAGGGTTTGTATATGTGTGTGATAGACTAAAGTGCTTCACCCTCAATACACCTTCATATGATTGATTCGATGTGGAAAGATGACAAAAACCACTCAAAGACCTCTCCCTTAAAAATGCCTAACATAATTTGAATTATATTGGTTTTATTTTATCACATATATTTACATAAGTGGAAGTTCACTTTCATTAATAAGAATCATTTCCTTTGAATATATTCTACTATATTATTAATTATAACTTACTAATTGTCTTGTGTTAGTAGCTTAAGTGGTTGGGAGCACAATTTATTCTCTCATACACATAGGTTCAATTCCAAGGGACATGTTTGGCCCATTGTGATAAGGTTCAAAGAGTAGGTGATTATTGGGATAGATCCTTCTAGTGGGGTCACCCTTGGTGTTATGATGACAACATGAAGGTTTGATCTATTTATATTTGTTACAATTGTATTAATTCTCTTTTACCTTGATATGACTAACATATTGCAGTCTAGTATTATAAGGAGCTATTTGTAACCATAGCTCCCCATCCACTATTATAATTATGGGAAACCATTAGTATCCTTCAATTTAGTTACATTTGGTTATGCAACTACAAATTGGATATCTATTCTCATGAGGTCATCCTAAATGTGCACTTGTTGCCAATTAATATGTGTCGATTAGGATTTGCACCGGGATCCAACCATCCCACATGGGTGTAATTATGGTTGTGTATATTGGTGCACAAACCACAAGTTTGAGTACAAGCACTATCATATAACTTTGGAGAACTTGAACATTGATGGAGTGATCCAAAATCAGGAATAATAAAATTATTTCGTTTTTTCTCCATTTTAAAATAAATTAGTCTAATTTTCAATTTACCATCATTAATGTGAAAATTGGGGTAATATTTAAAATCAATATTAAACTAAAATTTAACAATCAAACTCATAAAAATAATAAATAATTTGATAATATAATGGAGTTCATCTACATGGGCTACATCTCGAGGTATGTTTCAAACTATTAATTGCTTCATTAACTCTCTTTCGAGGAGGGATTCTCATTTTATAGAAAGGGTTGAATTCCTCTCCCAATAATGGGATGGTTATTTTTTATAAAGGGCTAAAATATTTTCGCAATAAGGAGTTGTATATCCTTCACAAAGGGCTAAGATTTTCACATCAAGTGTCCCATGCTCCCACAAGGATTTCATTCTCCCATAAGGGGCTTACAAAAACTCTACCAACCGAGGAAATTAAATAATCCATGCATTTGAATGGTTGAATGAGTCCAAGTCTTAGAATGTCTGAATGAGTCCAAGCCTTAGTATTCCCTCTCCAAAGAGGGTTTAAATAATTCTTTGTTTGATAATTACCCCATCATATCAAGGAGAGAATAACTCTGAAGATCTCACAAATTAGGATCTCCATAAAGTTCTCATTTTTCCATGAATATCTCAACTCTAAATTCAAACTACAAAATTACAGTTCTATGTAGCTTTTTAACCAATGCTAAATAGTTCTCATATTTTTATTTATTTCTTATTACAAAAAAGATAAGAAAAAAAAAAAAAAAAAAACATAATTCATGAGCACCTAAGCTCAAAAGAAGTTTTAATCATTTCATTATATCATTTTTCCATTTTTCCTAAAACTTCAACAAGCCATATCTTTTACATATGAACTCCTCTTGACTTCATTCAAACAATGCAATAAATTGAAACCACCTTGAATTATTGATTGTGTAGACCATTTTGAATCATACCTCGCCACAAAAGGAAACTTTTGGTCCACCAAAAGTCAAAATACATAATCATGGTAACTTTTTTTTATCTCTCATAGATGTTAATTATTGTACTCTCATTCTCCTTCCTACTCAACAAAGCAATAAAAACTATGTTGCATATAAAGAGATGTTGTAACAGGTCATCATTTGTAAAATTTTCCCTTCGTGGGATTTGATATGTGACATACATGTTGTACAAATATTTTATCTTCAAATTTCACTTTTAATGTGTGATCTACCTCCATACTTTCTCCTACAAATGAGACTATCTTCTTCATTTTATGCAACTGTAGAAACACAAATAGAGTAATTTTGGGGGTGCTATATATGCATGCTAAACGAAGCTCAATTTTGTAGATAGGATATCCATTTCTTACCGAACCATTCAAATGGATGATCGTCTTTGGGTTGTTCCCTCTTGATGGAATCTTCCTTGGATAGGTGATGTTTTTCGCAATATTTTTCGAGCCTCTATTTTGCCTTGCTTTGTATCACCCGTTTCTCGAAATCCCTCATGTTTTTATTTAGTTTGAATAGTTATTGTCATAGTTTTGTGCATTCTCGGAGATAATAGAGTAATTATTTGCTATTCGCTTGTTTCAACGAGATTTAAACATTAAAAGCATCATTAATAATAGTTTGTATGTTTGTGGGTTTGAAGCTGAGTTGATTATATGCATAGGCCAACAGTCCTTGATCCTCTATTCACCTTCCTTTACTATGCAGCAGGTTCCTATACCAATTGGGATTCCTGCACTATGGACTACCTACACTTTTGAAGAGTTCCTGCACTATCGACCACCTGCACTATTGAAGAGTTCCTGCACCATGCATCAAGTTTCTATTCCAACAATACAGTTCATGTTCCAGTAGCACAGTTCTTGTTCTCACTTCCATGATTATCCTACATACAATTTTTATGATGGAAGAAGAGCATATGGGTTTTAAAGAACAGAGGTTTAATATGTTGGTGTGTCCCCTTAATCACACCCAGGCCTTTGAGACCACATGCAGAGTGAAATTAAATGTACATTACTCATTGGGTCTAATTTTCCTTTCCACGCAGATTTTAACTTATATACCAAATGTGACTTTGTGATCTATTTTCCATGTTCCAACACCCAGTGATGGGAGTCTTAGATATGACATAGATCATTATAGTGAATAAAGGTATTAAGTATGCGGAAGAGTATTCCATGCTTGAGGGAAACGAAGGTTCTTCAAGGCTCTGCGTCTTTCTAATCTGAACAGATGATTATGATCTCAACCAGTTTGATGAATGATAAGTGAAACGATATGTTGATGTCATCAATGGTATATCTGGTGTCACAAAGAAAGGATTCAGAAATCACGCTGACATTATAAAAGCTAAATCTATGCTACAAGCAAAGAAGATGAATACGCATGAGGATTCAAAGAAGTGGTGTGGGAGACCAAGAGCTCAATAAAATGTAACTCGGTCATTCTTTCTTGCACAACCTACCCATGATACTACAAATCTAGTGCAACCAATGTCAAGTGCTCCTATAACATGGCCACCATCCTTACTTCTGTTATCCTCTTTGCCAATTCGGTCTAAGCAGTCTTCCATTTCCAATTTCGATGTTTTTCTAAAACAACCTCTGAAGATAAGTGACCACTCATTCTCCAGTGCTTCTCTATCATGGTAATGAACGAGTTGATGACACCATGTTACCAAGAGCTTAATCCCATCACATCAAAGTATTTGGTCCAATATATTTCTAGAAGCCATCATTAGAAACATGATATGTCCATGGACACGATGGCGAGGGATTCAATACCAGTTTCGTGTTTATATATAGAACCTCAGATTGATGGGAATCCTGTCAAATATGCATACTCCTTATTTTGTTGAGAAATTAGTTCACAATTGTAAAGTTGTATGCATGTTTAACCTCTGATCCAAATAATTAGGAGAAGCTTATGTTATTAATGTGAAGGTATTGTATTGAAGAGAGGCATATACAGAGGGATAGAATATAGATCAGAGAGTTGTATTTTGATAGACAAATAAATAAGGAATGGAAGGAGACAATCCCAATGTAACATCATGCAGAATTAACCAACGGATCGCTCCCTCTATTGTTGGAGTCCGATCTTTGCCTGCAGTATGTAAAGCATAATATTTCAATATTAATCAATGATTTTTCAACCTTATTTTGTTCAGTTCATTTCTATGTTTCATGATTATACTCTCTGTGTAAATTAAATCATTGAAAGAGGATGCGAGTTGGTTGGATTGGCCGCCAGACCAACTCGACACCGCTCTGAATTTTTCAGGATTACTTAGATTGTGGTTTGCTGAGTGAGTGTGCTTAATTATCTGTTATTTGATTTTAATTTCACAATCTTATGTTATGAAATTTTTTCACTTTTTGAATTACATCATAGCAAGTTGTTCAAATTCCAGATTCTTTGTTTTTTCGTCTACACATTTTGATTGCGTGCATCCATGATAGGAATTCATGACCTCGAGTTCCAGATATACAAGACTCACTCTCATCTTTCGAATTCATTTTAATTGTAATTATTGTGATATGTGTTAAACATATATGAATGGACGGATAAGCTGAATTCTAAACAAATCTGAAGCCGTATACTCATACTCGTCAGTATGTGTAGAACATAGGTCTCATATTTCTATTATTTGGTAATTTATAATCTTGGTCTAATATTATTTGCAAGGAATTTGAGAGAGAGAGAGTACTTTCTGTCTTAATATTATTCACACAGTAAATGTATTTTAAGTTATTAAAGGGTTTTGTTACACATTGGTGAACTAGGCAGAATTAGTACAGACTTGTTAGTTCTCTTTCTTCAAGAATGGTGTGAATTGATCTTGAATTCCTTTTAGCATTTTCATTCTTCCTTTTCGATGTTATTCAGGCATTGCTTGGTTTCTAGTCAAACAATTGTTAGGATTTTCCTTCTGTTTGTCGATAATTACGATTTCTTTTCTCAACTGCTAATAGTTCATGTTTTCATTTTATTTTTTGAATGTATTGTTTTCAATTGTCAGGATTCGTGGTTTCTCAAGTTCCCTTTGAAGTGCAAGATTCAATTTAATTTGTTGAGATTTATGCACAAGTTAGACTAGAGTTTCATTTGCAGGTTGTTGGGGGCTCTCTTTAGCATTTCCAGTGCTATGTCTCAAAGTTCATGAACTCCTTGATTGATAATTAAATGTTAGTATATTAATATGCCCTATACCTTGCCCAACATTTTGGCATCTTTTCCGGGGAGGCACTGAGGGGATTGACCTTGGTGACCTGTTGCATTTGGTTTGTTTTTTTCCTAGTTTCTCTTGCAAATTTATGTTATTTGAATTTATTTATTTTTTGCACATATTGATTATTTTAAGGTTTTTCATCTTATCTAGTGACGTAATAACTACGCCCCCCCAACCCCCCCCCCTCATGTATATACATTATTGTTGTGCTGACGAATGTACCAGTTGACTTCTTGAAAACGGGAAAATGGTATTTTGACGAATCATTCAATGAGGAGTTTTGATGTTGTCGCATATGTATACAAATCATCCAATGATGAACTCATAAGTGAACAATTTAATATTTTTCTTGAACATAAACATACTATTATTAAATATTTTATTTCAAAGTTGGATTATTTGGAGGAAGAACAGGAGAAGGATGAAGAACCATTGTTAATATTTTGCGCCAACTCTATGAAAAAACACTTCCTTGGAAGGTGTCCACTCAGTAGCCTAAAAGTTTGCAGAATTTGTGAGGAGGCTCATTCAACTGAACCTTTCCCATCATTACTAGGATTACTAAAGGTAATCAGGAAATCAAGTAAGGAATCAAATCAATTTAAATGTATAAATCAAAACTTATCATCATTCAATACTTGGAATAAAGTGTATTCTCCTCAACAGGTTCCTCAACATGTTTATAATCCTATAATTTCATGGAAATTTTTTAATCCTCCTCCAATTGAACATCCTCCTTCATGGCCACAGTGGCCCCCTCCTTGGACGTCTTCTTCGAGGCATAAATTCCCTTGTTCTCAAGAATGGTTTGGAGCTTTTTCTCTAGATAAGTCTTTCATGCAAAATCAATTGTTTAAACAACAACAACAATCACACTTTTTGTTCAGTGCCCTATCAAGTCATTCTCCTCCATGGTCCCATTTATCTATGCAATCTTATCCTAATCCATACCCTACCCCTTATCCTAATCAATATCCTATTCCTTATCCTTACCCAGAACCTAGCCCTGATCCTAACCCTAGTCAAAATATTAATTCAAACCCTAGACCTAACCCTAGTCATAATATTCATTCAAACCCTAAACCTCGCCCTCATTCAAACCCTCACACTCATTCAAACCCTATAACTAACCCTAGTCCAAACCCTAACCCAAATCCTAAGCCTAGTCCAAGCCTTAGTCCAAACAATCTCCCCTCTAATCCAAACTAGTAGGTTTCATAGCAATTGGAAACACCTATTATTCCCATTCATTCCCATATCGATCGAAATGTTAGATATTCCATACTGGAGAAGGGAGTGAACTTGGAAGCTTACCCCATTACCACATAACCTGTATCTTGGGAAAAATACTTGATTCAAAGACCATTAAAAGAGGAATATATAATTGAAACCTATTCTAAAATTGTTGTGGAAACTCAAAATCCTAGAATATATCTCAACCATTATTATCAATCTGAAAAGCAGATATTTGAGCCTGAACTTGAGGGATTTTTCTTTTGTCCTTCACCTAATTAAGTATCCCTCCAAGAGATTGTTCATCAAGTTTTGAAAGATTTGTACGAGTTGGAGAATCATCAATATGTGGATCTCATTGAATCCTAGTTTCAAACATTCATAAGCACACATCATTCCCTCATCATTCGATAACTCTTGGTACCAGATAAATCAAAGAAATTGGTTTCTCACACTTTGGTATGTATCGAAGTTTATTATTTAAAATTAAGTGTGAGTATATTTAGCATTATGTTACGCACATGGCTACATTGGAAGTACGCCTACACTTAAAAGCGGTATTCCTCTCTTTAAAATAGCGCAGGGTAATGAATTAAGATGCCATATGAAATAAAAGTGTATAGAAACACTCTTGAAATTGTGATTCCCTAAAGTAAAACTTTTGAAATTTATATTATTATTCACTCTCATGGTAAGATTTGTCAAAATAAATTCATTCTTAACGCCTCATATTTTATAAAAATGACTTTGATTATTGACCAATGACTATCATCCAAGAAATTTTTTTAATTTCCTCTTTGAAGGTATTGATGAAAATCATCCTAAGGTGGATCACGCTTACAAAACTATAACAAGGCTTCACAAGAACACTGACATGATAGAGTTGAGGAATTTTAAGTCATTATGTAAGATGCTTTATTTAAAATGAGTCTTCAGGGTAGAGGACCAACCAGTAAATATTAGTAATAAAAAAATTTCACGCCATCTCATGCTCTTAAGGAGCAGAATATCCTCCCCAACTATTAAGTGACCTATTTAAAGTTGATTATAATCATAGTTTTTTTCATAAGATAAATTAATTGATGGATAGGAGGTCTCACTATGAGCTGACCTACCATGATCATGGGTCCTAATGAGGACGACATTACAGCTACTGGTCACCAAGCCAGGGTAATGGCTTTTAGTTGAAAATATGGAAGACAAGAGGTCTCATCACGAGTCGACTTGTTTTTCTTGTTAGTCCTTGTGAATGGAACTGTCATTAGCTGGTTACCAAGAAAGGACAATGGCCTTCAATTAATTTCAAAACAAATGTAAATTATTTCAAATGACTCTGAATCTATATCTGATAGATGGGACACAAGCATGTTGTAGGTTAAAAGGCATCCTTGTCGAGGCTATTGATGCCTGCTGGCAGCATGGCCATCCTTGTGGTATTAAAGTTAACTTTACACTATGATTCACTTGGTTGTTTTTGTATTTACTGAATTCATTATCATATCTCTTTGAGAATGGCTTTAAGATCCCTGTGGTATTATGCATTGGAGTTCTATATTTTTTTTTTGTTTCAATGGACATGGGACCCTTAGTGTAGGTAATTCACTTTTCCCAGAAAATAGGAACTTCAACTATATGTGGATAATGGTAAGATGGTCACTATGGGAAGGTATCATTATGACTACTTTTAATGCCATGGCTTTCAAATCATGTCACTCATATTTATAATGAGGATATTAAAGTAAAAAATTTGATCAAGGATGCCCTAGAGATGTTTTTGGAAATTTTAATGGTTGGCTATTTTATTTAAGTAATAACACCATCATTGCAATTTGGTATTCCTATGGTAGCCCTTGTGTTATATTTTCTTGAAATTGGTCTAAATAAACAAAGAGTCAAGTATACACTTTGTTTTAGAACAAGCTCTATCTAGTGAAGGATATTGATCACACAGAATTGCAGGAACATTATTATAAGTGTCCAGAAATGTTTTAATCTTGTTTTCTTTTGCAAGGGAGCATCAATACAACAATTTATGTTCTTGCATGAGGACATGAAAGAAGGCCATCATGGGGGGATTTTGGGCCTTTGTTTTGCTCAAAATCCCTCATGGTTTTTTTAGTTTAAATAGTTATTGGCGTAGTTTTATGCTTTCTAGGAGATAATAGAGTAAGTATTTTCTATTCCCTTGTTTTAAGGATATTTAAACATTAAAAGCATCATTAATAATAGTTTTTATGTTTGCAAGTTTGAAGTTGAGTTGACTATATGCATAGGCCAATAGGCCTTGATCCTGCATTCACCTTCCTGTACTATGGAGTAGGTTCCTATACCAAATGGGATTCCTGCACTATGCACTGCCTACACTATTGAAGGGTTCCTACACATGCATCAAGTTCCTTTTCCAATAGTATAGTTCCTGTTCCAGTAGCACAGTTCATGTTCTCTCTTCCATGATTATCCTACATCTAGTTGTTATGATGGAAGACGAGCATATGGGTTTTAAATAACAATGGTCTAATATGTTGATGTGTTCCCGTAATCACACCCAGGCTTTGAGACAACACACAGAGTGAAAGTAAAAGTACATTACTCATTGCATCTAATTTTCCTTGCCACACAGATTTTAACTTATATACCAAATACAACTTTGTGATCTATTGTCCATTTTTTGGCACCTAGCGATGGGAGGCTTATATATGACATGGATCATTACAGTGAATAAAGTTATTACGTATGCGGAAGAGTATGCCAGGCTTGAGGCCAGAGAAGGTTCTTTGAGGATCTGCATCTCTCTATTCTCCACAGCTGATTATGATCTCAGCCATTTTGATGAATGATAAGTGGAATGATATGTTGATTTCGTAAATGGTATCTCTGGCGTCCCATAGACAGGATTCAAAAAGCATGCTGACAGTATAAAATCTACATCTATGATACAAGCAAAGAAGATGAATATGCACGAGGCTTCAGATAAGTGGTGTGGGAGTCCAAGAGCTAAATAAAATGTAACTCGATCATTCTTTCCCGCACAACCTACCCATGATACTACAAATCTAGTGCAACCAATGTCAGGTGCTCCTATAACATTTCCACCATCCTTAATTCCGTTATCCTCTTTGTGAATTCAGGCTAAGTAGTTTGTCATTGCGAATTCCAATGTTTTTACAGAACAACCTCTAAAGGTTAATGACCACTCATCTCCAATGCTTCTCCATTGTGGTAATGAACGCGTCAATGACACCATGTTACCAAGAGCTGACTCCCATCACATCAAAGCATTCGGTCCGAAATATTTCTAGAAGCCATCAATAGCAACGTGACATGTCCATGGACACAATGGCGAGGGATTCAATATAGGTTTATTTTTTATATATATAACCTAAGATTTATGGGAATCCAGTCAAATATGCAGACTCCTTATTTTGTCCAGGAATCGGTTCACAATTCTAAAGTTGTATCCATATTTAACCTTTGATCGAGATAATTCGGATAAGCTTTTGTTATAAATATGAAATTCTTGTATTGAAGAGAGGCATATATAGAGGGATAGAATATAGATCAGAGAGTTGTGGTTTGACAGATAGAGAATGAAGGAAGGGAAGGATACAATCCCCGGATGTAGCATCATGCAGAATTAACCAACAGATCGCTCCCTCAATTGCTAGAGTCTAATATTTTCTTGCACCATGTAAAGCATCATATTTCAAGATTAATTAATGAGTTTTTAGCCTTGTTCTATTCAGTTCATTTTTTCATTTCATGATTATACTCTCTGTGTAAATTAAATCATTAACTGAGGGTGTGATCTAGCTGGGCTGGCCACAAGACCAACTCTACACCACTTTGAATTGTTTAGGATTACTTAGATTATGGTTTGCTGAGTGTGTGCGCTTAATTCTTTGTTATTGTTTTTTAGTTTCACAATCTTATGTTATGAACATTTTGTCTCTTTTGGAATTACATCATAGCGCACAGTGTAAGTAAGTTGTTCATATTCCAGATGCTTTGTTTTTTCCTCTACACGTTTTGATTGCGTACATCCATGATAGGAATTTGTGACCTCGAGTTCTAGAAATACAAGACTCGCTCTCATATTTCGAATTCATTTTAATTGTAATGATTTTGATATGTGGTAAACATATATGGATGTAAAGATAAGCTTAATTCTAAACAAATCTGAAGCTACATACTCATACTCGTCAGTATCTTTAGAACAAAGGTCTCATATTTCTATAATTTGGTAATTTAAAATCCTAGTCCAATATTATTTGCAAGCCATTTGAGATCGAGAGTGATTTCTGTCTCAATTTATTGACATAATAAATGTATTTTAAGTTATTAAAGGGTTTTGTTACACAGTGGTGAACTAGGCAGAATTAGTAAAAACTTGTTAATTCTCTTTCTTAAAGAATGGTGTGAATTAATCTTGAATTCCTTTTGGAATTTTCATTCTTCCTTTTCTATTTTGTTCAGGCATTGCTTGGTTTCTAGTCAAACAATTGTTAGGATTTACCTTATGTTTGTCGATAATTAGGATTTATGTTTGTCGGGGGCTCTCTTCGGCATTTCTAGTGTTGTGTCTCAAAGTTCACGAACTCCAAGATTGATAATTAAATGTTGGTCTATTAATATGCCCTAAACTAGTCCAATTTTGGCGTTGTTTTCTGGGAGGTGCTCAGTGGATTGACCTTGGTGACCTATCGCATTTGGTTTGTTTTTCACCTAGTTTCTCTTGCAAATTTATGTTCTTTGAATTTATTTATTTTTTGCACATCTTGATTATTTTAAGGTTTTTCATCTTCTCTGGTGCTATAAGAACAACCCCCCCCCCCCCCCCCCCACATATATATACATTATTCTTGCGCCGAAGAATGTACTAGTTGACTTCTTTAAAATAGGAAAATGGTATTTTGAGGAATCATTCAATGAGGAGTTTTGATGTTGCCGCAGACATATAAAAATCATCCAATGATGAAATCATAAGTGCAAAATTTAATATTTTTCTTGAACATAAATATAATATTATTAAATATTTGATTTCAAAG
The DNA here is from genome assembly GCA_034641835.2 of Pinus albicaulis. Taxonomy (NCBI): domain Eukaryota; kingdom Viridiplantae; phylum Streptophyta; class Pinopsida; order Pinales; family Pinaceae; genus Pinus; species Pinus albicaulis. The sequence goes on along the minus strand of CM076572.1, from coordinate 1,092,117,004 downwards.
TTGGATGATTTGTAGGAAGAACAAGAGAAGGATGAAGAACCATTGTTAATATTTTACGCCAACTGTATGAAGAAGCACTTCCTTGGAAGGTGTCCACTCAGAAGCCTAACATTTTTCAGAATTTGTGAGGAGCCTCATTCAACTGAAAATTTCCCATAATTACCAGGATTACTAAAGGAACTCAGGAAATCAAGTAAGGAATCAAATCAATTTCCAGGTTTAAATCAAAACTTATCATCGTTCAATACTTTGAATAATGTGTATTCTCTTGAGCAGGATCCTCAACATGTTTATAATCCTATAATTTCATGGAAAATATTTAATCCTCCTCCAATTGAAACTCCTACTTCATGGCCACAGTGGGCCCCTCCTTGGCCCTCTTGTTCGATTCATATATCCCCTTGTCCTCAAGAATGGTTTGGAGCTTTTTCTCTAGAGAAGTCTTTCATGCAAAATCAATTTCTTAATCAACAACAACAATCACAATTTTCGTTCAATGCACTATCAAGTCATTCTCCTCCATGGTCCCAATTATCTTTGCAATCTTATCCTAATCCATACCCTACCCCTTATCCTAATCCATACCCTATTCCTTATCCTTACCCATACCTTAGCCCTGATCCTAACCCTAGTCAAAACATTAATTCAAACCCTAGACCTAACCCTAGTCAGAATCTTAATTCAAACGCTAAACATAGCCCTCATTCAAACCATAGCCCTCATTTAGAACCGAGACCTAACCCTAGTCCAAACCCTAACCAAAATCCTAAGCCTAGTCAAAGCCTTAGTCCAAACCATCACCCCCCTAATCCAAACCAACATGATGTACATCAATTGGAAACACCTATTATTCCCATTGATTCCCCTATCGATCGAAATTTTACATCTTCCATACTAGAGAAGGGAGTGATTTTGGAGCCTTCCCCCATTTACAACAGAACCTTTATCTCGTGAAAAAGCCTTGATTCAAAGACCATCAAAAGAGAAATCTATAATTGAAACCTATTCTAAAATTGTTGTTGAAACTAAAAATCCTAGAATATCTCGCAGCCATTCTTATCAATATGAAAAGCAGATATTTGAGCCCGAACTTGAGGGATTTTTATTTTGTCTTTCACCTAATACAGTATCCCTCTAAGGGAGTGTTCATCAATTTGTGGAATATTTGTACAATTTGGAGAATCATAAATATGTGGATCTCATTGAATCCTGGTTTCAAAGAGTCATAAGCACACATCATTCCCTCATCATTTGACAACTCTTGGTACCATATCAATCAAAGCAACTGGTTTCTCACACTTTGGTATCTATCAAATTTTATTCTTTAAAACTAAGTGTGAGTATATTTAGCATTATGTTATGCACATGGCTACATTGAAGGTATGCATACACTTAAAAGCGATATTCCTCTCTTTAAAATAGGGTAGGGTAATGAAAACAAATGCCATCTGAAATAAAAGTGTATAGCAACACTCTTGAAATTGTGATTCCATAAAGTATAACTTTTGAAATTTCTACTATTATGCACTCTCATGGTAAGATTTTTCAAAATAAATTTTCTCTTAATGCCTCATATTTTGTAAAGTGACTTTGATTATTGACCAATAAATACCATCCAAGAAAAAATTTTAAGTTCCTCTTTGAAGGTATTGATTAAAATCCTCCTATGGTGGACCACGCCTACAAAACTATAACAAGCCTTCACAAGAACCCTGGCATGATCAATTTGAGGAATTTTTAGTCACTATCTAAGATGTTTGATTCAAAATGAGTCTTCAGGGTATAAGGACCAACCATTAAAGATTAGTAATTAAAAACTTTTTACGCCACCCCGTGCTCTTAAGGAGCAGAATCGCCTCATCAACTATTAAGAAACCTATTTAAGGTTGATTATAATCAGAGTTTTTTTCATAAGATAAATTAATTGATGGATAGGAGGTCTCACTACGAGTCGACCTACCATGATCATGGGTCCTAACGAGGACTAAATTACCGCTACTGGTCACCAAGCCAGGGTAATGGCTTTTAGTTGAAAATCTAGAAGACAAGAGGTCTCATCATGAGTCGACTCATTCTTTCTTGTTAGTTCTTGTGAATGGAACTGTCATTAGCTGGTTACCAAGCCAATACAGTGGCCTTCAATTAATTTCAAAACAAATTTAAATTATTTCAAATGACTCTAAATCTATATCTAATAGATGGGACACATGCATTTCATGGGTTAAAAGGCATCCATGTTGAGGCTATTGACGCATGCTTATAGCAGGGCCATGCCTGTGGTATTAAAGTTAACTTTACACTATGATTCACTTGGTTGTTTTTGTCTTTCCTAAATTCATTATCATATCTCTTTGAGAATGGATTTAAGATCCCTCTGGTATTATGCCTTGGAGTTCTGTCTTTTCTTTTTGTTTCTATCGACATGGGACCCTTAGTGCAAGTAATTCACTTTTCTTGGAAAAGAGGAACTTCCACTATATGTGGATAATGGTAAGATGGTCAATGTGGGAATGTATCATTATGACTACTTTTAACACCATGGATTTCAAATCATGTTACTCATATTTATAATGAGGATATTAAAGTAAAAATTATGATCAAGGATGCCCCAGAGATCTTTGTGGAAATTTTAATAGTTGGCTATTTAGTCAATTAATAACACCTTCCTTGAAATTTGGTATTCCTATGGTATCCCTTGTGTTAGATTTTCTTGAAAACATTCTAAATAAACAAAGAGTCCAGTAGACACTCTATTTTGGAACAATCTCTATCTAGTGAAGGAAATATTGGTCACATAGAATTGCAGGAACATTATTATAAGTGTCCATAAATGTTTTAATCTTGTTTTTTTCTTCAAGGGAGCGGAAATACAACAATTTATTGGGGGGAAGTTGGGCCTCTATTTTTCCTTGCTTTGTATCACATGTTACTTAAAATACCTCATGCTTTTGTTTAGTTTGAATAGTTATGGTCGTAGTTTTGTGTATTCTCGAAGATAATAAAGTAAGTATTTGATCTTCCCTTGTTTTACAGAGATTTAAACATTAAAAGAATCATTAGTTATAGTTTGTATGTTTTCAGGTTTGAAGCTGAGTTGATTATATGCATAGGCCAATAGGCCTTGATCTTTAATTCATCTTCATGTACTATGCAACAGGTTCCGGTACGAATTGGGAATCTTGCACTATGGATTGCCTGTACTATTGAAGAGTTCCTGCACCACACATCAAGCTCATGTTCCAACAGTACAGTTCCTCCTCTAGTAGCACAGTTCATGTTCTCATTTCCATGATTATCCTACATCCATTTGTTACGATGGAAGATGATCATATGGGTTTTAAAGAATAGAGCTTTAATATGTTGATATTTCCCCATAATCGCACCCAGGACTTTGAGACAATGCGCAGAGTGAAAGTCAAAGTACATTACTCATCGAGTCTAATTTTCCTTTCCATGTAGATTTTAACTTATATACAAAATTAAACTTTGTGATCTATTTTCCATGTTCTGGCACCCACCGATGGGAGCCTTAGATATGACACGGGTCATTACAGTGAATAAAGGTATTACGTATGTGCAAGAGTATTCCATGCTTGAGGGTAGTGAAGGTTATTCAAGGCTCTCCATCTTTCTATTCTCCACATCTAATTACGATATCAGCCATTTTGATGAATGATAAGTGGAACGATATGTTGATGTCGTCAATGGTATCTCTGGCATCCGAGAGATAGGTTTCGAAAAGAACGCTAACAGTATAAAAGCTACATATATGCTACAAGCAGAGAAGATGAATATGCATGAGGCTTCAAATAAGTGGTGTGGGAGTCCAAGAGCTCAAGAAAATGTAACCCGGTCATTCTTTCCCGCACAACCTACCCATGATACTACAAATCCAATGTAACCAATGTCAAGTATTCCTATAACATTTCCACCATCCTTACTTCTATTATCCTCTTTACCAATTCAGGCTAAGTAGTCTTCCATTGCCAATTTCGATGTTTTTACAGAACAACCTCTGAAGGTCAGTGGCCACTCATTCTCTAGTGCTTCTTCGTCGTGGTAATGAGCGATTCGATGACACCATGTTACCAAGATATGGCTCCCATCACATCAAAGAATTCGGTCCAAAATATTTCTAGAAGCCATAAATAGCAATGTGATATGTCCATGGACACGATGGCAAGGGTTTTAATACTGGTTTCGTGTTTATACATAGAACCTCATATTGATGGGAATCCAGTCAAATACACAGAATCCTTATTTTGTCCACGAATCAGTTCACAATTCTAAATTTGTATACGTGTTTAACCTCCGATCTAGATAATTAGGAGAATATTTTGTTGTTAATATGAAGGTTTTATGTTGAAGAGAGGCATAAATAGAGGGATATAATATAGTTATATCTGAGACTTTTGTGATCCATAAAATAGAAAAATGTATTTTCGGATTAATCACATTATTATTGACCAAATCCTAATAATGTGATTAATCCAAGAAGAAATTTATCTTGGATATAATATAGATCATACAGTTGTAGTTTGATAGATAGAGAACAAAGAAAGGGAAGGAGACAGTCCCAATGTAGCATCATGCAGAATTAACCAGTGGATCACTCCCTCTATTGCTGGATTCTAATCTTTGCCTACACCATGTAAAGCATAAGATTTCAAGATTAATCAATGAGTTTTTAGCCCTGATATGTTTAGTTAATTTATGCATTTCATGATTATACTCTATGTGTAAATTAAATCATTGATAGAGGGTGCGAGCTGGCTTGGTTGGCCACCATACTAGCTCGACACCACTCTGAATTGTTCAGGATTACTTAGATTATGGTTTGTTGAGTGAGTGCGCTTAATTATCTGTTATTTGATTTTAATTTCATAACCTTATTTTATGAAAATTTTGTCTCTTTTTGAATTACATCGTACCGCATAGGGTAAGAGATTTTTTTAGATTCCAGATGCTTTTTTTTTTCCTCAACACGTTTTGATTGCGTACATCCATGATATGAATTGGTGACCTCGAGTTCCATAAATACAAGACTCACTCTAATATTTCTAATTAAATTCAATTGTAATGACTGTGATATGTGGTAAACATATATGGATGCATGGATAAGATTAATTCTAAATAAATCTGAAGCCACATACTCATACTCATCAGTATGTTTAGAACAGAGGTATCATATTTCTATTATTTGGTAATTTATAATCCTAGTCCAATATTATTTGCAAGGCATTTGAGATCGAGAGTGATATTTATATCAATATTATTCACACAGTAAATGTATTTTGGGTTATTAAATGGTTTTGTTACACAGTGGTGAGCTAGGCAGAATTAGTATAGACTTGTTAATTCTCTTTCTTAAAGAATGGTGTGAATTGACCTTGAATTCCTTTTAGAATTTTCATTCTTCCTTTTCGATGTTCGTCAAGAATTTCTTGGTTTCTAGTCAAACAATAGTTAGGATTTACCTTTTTTTTGTGGATAATTAGTATTTCTTTTTGCAACTTCCAATAGTTCAGGTTTTCCTTCTTTTTTTTGAATGTTTTGTTTTCAATTGTGAGGATTTTTGTTTTCTTAAGTTCCCTTTGAAGTGCAGGATTCAATTTAATTTGTTGAGATTGATTTTCAAGTTAGACTAGAGTTTCATTTGCAAGTTGTTGGGGTCTCTCTCTGGAATTTCTAGTGCTGCATCTCAAAGTTCATGAACTCCTAGATTGATAATTAAATGTTGGTCTATTAATATGCCATATACTACACCCAACAATATTCCTTAGACTTGGATTATTTGTGGTTAACTAGCTCTTTCATATGATACATTTATTTTTATGAGTGCTTCTATAAATCCCTTTCCATTCTTCAAATGAAGTTGTGGATGAAGATTCCAACACTTATTAGCCTAATGACCATCTATATTACAATGAGTCGAATATTTCTTGCCCATGTTTTTGGACAACAAATATTTCTTTCTATTCTCCCCATATTTACTTGGAGATCAGTGGTATTTACATCTTTCTTCTTTCTTTGTCAGCATGATTTTCCTTTTCAATGACCCTCTTCCAACACTTTTTTACACAATTGTTATGTAATCCACAAATTTATATGGATATGCATACCATATTTTATGTGTCGCATGACCATTCTTCTTGTAATAAAATAAAACATTGGATTAATCATGCTTTCTACACCTTTTATGGTTGTACTTTATGCAAGTATGATGAGGAGAAATTGTCCCAAATTTTCCTTTGGAATGCTCATCTCTCTTTGGGTATTTTTTGCATTCTCTCAAGACATGTTTCCCATGATTGAAATATCACACGTTTCTTGATGTTTACTTGCATTCACTATCACCATCATGGAGTGATGTTCCATCACTTTGTATGAATTATTCTTGTAATGACTTTGGTTTTTACTTGAAACATATTTTGCTTCATTTTCCTTGAATCATTCTCCAGTTTTTCTCATTTTCCATAGTCCAAACCTAGATAATGAGGTATTTTCTCTTGAACTATATGGGATTAGTCAACCCCTGGCCTTCGATTTTGATGCCCTTTCCATTGAAGCCCATCTTGGTTAGTAATTTCAAACCAATACCCTGAGTATGCTCCTCAAATTCACCAAAATAAGCATGTACATCTTGATGGGAATAAAGAGAACACAATGAAATATTGGCTATGCATAGTTTAGTTATGGCTTATGTATCTATTCTATAGGATGGCCTCTTTTGAATAATATACTCTTCTTTCTCCTCTAGTATTTCACCATTCTAAATTTTTTCCGAAATATCTTTTGTGGCTTGCAACTCAAGTTGCATCTCTTGAATGATTCCCAGGAGAAATTCTCCATGAAGTGACAATTTCTCTTGCAGCTCTTGCTTTTCATCCTTCAATGATCACAATATTTTTCTCTAGTCAATTTTTTCCTCCAGTATTTGTTAGTTTATGTCTTCAATCTCTTGAATCCTTTATCTTTTTAGATATTTTCCAATGATTGTCCTTTTACAACCAAGAAAATTACACTTCCAAACTATAAATGTAAAAAATGGCTAACACAAAGTAGAAAAGACATGAAACCTTTTTAACAACTGAAATGACTTCACAAAATTCAATTAGATCATTGTGCACTATAACTTACTCAAGTTACAATTTTATTAATAACTTTAGCTACAGGAGATGAAATTGAATTCCATCAAATACCCATTTTGGATATCAGACATATATTTGTGATGATATAAGATACTTGACTTGTTGTATCTTATGGAGGTAGAAAATACTTCCTAAAACAGGAAAGGTGTGTAGGAGTATTTTCGGCAAACATTTTTCCATTCAATGGATGATATCTCATAAACTGGAGAACAAAATTAAATTCCACAAAACACCATTTTAGATATCAGAAATCCTTTGAAATAAGCTTTGTATACATCATGACACTATTCTGAAGTTTTTTGTGTATTCAACAACCAACTATTTTTTTTTACCAATGAACAATTCATCACATTTGTAACTGTAATTTAAACAATGTATCAACTACACTTGTAAGTGATTTCAAACTAGATCATTCAATAAACCAACATAAAAGGCAAATTGAAAATTTTATTGTTGACTGAACAAGAAAGATATGCACAAAATGCCCATTCCACCATACAGATTCCTCTCGTTGAAGTGGACTTTCCCAATGGTAGTGGAAACTATCACATGCATAAATAAAAGAGTGGCTATGAACTCGGTAAGTTTTCTTCATTCATTTATCGAAACAAGTGTAGAAATCTCCAGTTGCTCAAACATTGTTGAGGAAACAAATTCCTCCATTCCTCAAGCATATAATACATTCTCCCATTAGTGCTCATCATATATTCTTGTGAGCTTTAGTGCTCATCATATATTTCATATGATTTTAGAAGAATCAATAATTGCATGGTGCTTGAACTTATATTACAACACTCATTGTAGAATTCATGAAGCTGGAAATAACCACGAACCCAAAAATGCTAAAGTTGGAAACCAGGGGATTCAAACTAGACTTGGATTTTGGCTACAATGTTGTTGTGTAGGAATTATCCATATTTTATCACAACACCATTAGAATTGTTTCCTAAGCCAGTAATATCGGATGCAATGCTTGGTATATCCAGCGTCCATATTCGCTATACATACCCACAATGCACATATAAGGTTTTGATTTAAAATAGTAGAAGGGCTAGCTAGATCACTAATTCCAAGAACCAATATTCTATGTTGATGTTTGACAATATTTCCAAATTTAATATAATCAACACAAGAAGATTTAAATAAATATAAATGTCATTGAATCAATGTGTTAGCTAGAATTGCAACCCATTTGTAATTGAATCAAATTAATAATAAAGACATGGTGTTTGATTCCAAGAGTTTCATAAGTTGAGTGGTCTTGACGAGGAAAAATGTACAAACACTAGTAATGGTGTGAAATCCAAATTAAACCTCACACCTTTTGGGATAGGAGCCCCGTTTGGTATGTGGGCCTGAATACAGCCATGATTATTTTTGTCTTGGATTTTAAATGAAAAGATGTTGACGTGAGGAAAAGTATGAAATATCTAGAAAATGGGACTTGGAAAATATAATTCGTACTCGTCTTTGGTGTGCTCATCAATTCTAGAATGAGTCTGTTCTAACTCCATATGATTTGTTTTGATCTAGTCGTTTCCTAGATTGGTGTGTCGTTGAGATATTCTCTCAACCAACTGATTGTGTGTCCAAGATAGTTTCCCTATATTGAGATAACACTTCATGTATATATGCAATATTATTTGATCAATGTAATTGACTATTTGCATTATCAAAATTTATCTTAGTATTAGAGCGATTTTAGGCTTTTCTTCCTCATGGGAGGGTCAAGGTAAATCCTGCGAAGAATAAAGATATATATATATATTTTTGTGTTTTTGAGACCTTTGCGAGGGTATCGTTGTTTCCATTATTGTGAAACTGTTATTTCTTTTTGAAACGTTGTTCAAGAGTCGAGACAATCCGAGATCATTTTGGACACATCCATTGTTACGTTGGACTATGGAGGGTCGAGCTCGGTGAGTTGACTATTTGTGACCGAAGCATTGGCATGGAGGACCGAAGTGTTGGCATGGAGGAGACTGGAGATCAAAGTTGGTAGGGTTGAAACAGTGGGCCGAGTGGCGCAACAATGGTGAATGTAGCATAGAGGCTGTGTGGAGAGACGAATGCGACTTTGCAAGGTTTTTTGTGTCATTTGTGTTGCCATGGTTCGCAAAGCTCAACATATTCGATGATTTTAATTGTGAATTGAAACTAGAATAAAGAATTTTGATGCTCAGTTTCATTTTATTATAGGTAAGTGTGCTCTTTTTTAAAGCTACTTGGATAAGCGTGTTGTTGGTGAAGCTCGTGAGGTGCAGAATAAGAAGCAAGGTGCTTTATATCAAAATTTCAAATCCAATTTCACAGACATACCTGAATGAGGCCAATAAATTGGATGGAACCAATTATGTAAATTGGAAATTCAAGCTGCAAACACTACTGGAAGATTGTGTCATGCGGGATGGATACACTAAGGTGGACCATATTGGTTGTAACCTCCATGAGGTGAAATTTTATATTTAGGAAGAGTTTATTGAAATGTTGGATGAACCACGTATGTGAAGGACTTCCCAGTAGACTAGAAGTTGCAATGGTTGGCTACCCATGCATTCTAGTAGATGGTTGCTCCTTTATATAGACGTCAACAATTTGATGATGTCTGCATGAACAAGGTCTAAGGTGTAATTTCCAGATTGGATCAATTGTAGATCTTTGCTGATTGAGAGTGAGACAAGTAGGAATTATATTTTCCAAGCCGCCCCTTTAATGACTACTTGTCTCGGCACATGACTAAAAAAAATTATTCAAATGTGCAAGACCATTTTTTCTATTAGTAGCGCAGATGGGAGAGCAGCTCTAAGGCGATGGTCCATGGAAAGCTAGGGTTTCCCTCATCCCAATGACAGGAGTCAATCAGGGCTCCTCCCCATTTCTGCTATGGCGTCATCTCTGTGCTGCAAGAAGGGCTTAAGAAATCAGACATGGAAGAAAAAGAAGGTGGGGTAGGCGCACACCCCCCATTAGCGGCCCATTTGCTAGAAAAGAACCTGTGGGTCCTGACTCAGACCCTAAAATCGACATGGAAGAGAAGTCTGACCCTGCGGGAATACCAGAAACCCTAACAGAGGGAAAAAAAGACAAAAACAGGCAGAGGAAAGCATCATCCTCCACATGCATTCCTATCACAACAGAAAGGCCCAAGATATATCTTCCCGCTCAACATATCAATGGAAAAATACAAACTCATTGGCTTATGGCCCACAGAAAAAGCCCTCATGGGTTGGATCGCTTCCAAATGGAAACCCAAAGGGCACATCTACCTCCAGCTGGGCCCAAAAGGATTCTTCAACGTCATCTTTACCTGCCTCGAGGAAATAAACTGGATTATGGATGGAGGACCATACTTCTTCAACTCTGCAGGCCTCTACCTTAAGAACTGGGTGGAAATATTCAACCCAGATAAAGGGGATTTCAACTGGGCCCCGGTCTGGTTCAGATTATATTCACTCCCTCAAGATTACAGGGAGGAACTATCCCTCAAATACATCGGAAATCACCTCAAATAATTCATCAAAATTGAAGAGGAAACCAAGCTCAATCGCTACAAATCATATGCCAGGATCTGCGTCTACATGCACCTGGCCAAAGCCCTCCCAGATGTAGTAATTTTATTCCATGAAAAATTTGAATGGGTCCAAACTATTGATTATGAACATGTGCCTTTTCGTTGTCGCAAATTTCATGAGCATGGGCACCTCTTCCGAGATTTCCCTCTTAACCAACCACCAAAACCATGCCCAACTTCAGATACCACAGATCCTGAAGGCTTCAGCAAGATCACAAATCGCAAGAGACATGCTAGGAAAGCCACATCAGCTCCCAAGGTCTCACACCCCGCCACCAATAACAGTTTTTACATTCTAGATAAACAAGTCTCCATGTAAGGCCCCTCATTAGAACCCCCTGAGCAGACAGTTAAGCTTGTCAACCCCAACCCTGATTCAAATCACTCCCAAGTTGCGCCCCTGCATATTTCTACCTCCCCTCCCCCTGACACGAATCAAACCCAGAAGCTGCACAAAAATAAATCCAAGAAAGGGAAGAAGTCTAAACAGGAGTAATCATCTACCATGGAGGAATAACCAGACACTAATCAAACCCAGGGGCTACATGGAAATTAATCCAACAAAGGGAAAAATGGTGAACAAGAGCAATCATCCACCATGGAGGAAGAACCAGAAAGCATCGACTTTGGTGAGCACAATATCTTAGGTTTGGAGGAATCTTGTAAGATAAAATAATATCACACGACCCCCTCTTTGCAAATCTAATGCCTTGAGGAAGTTCTCATCAGAGCCCGAAAAATCCCAACCCTTGGTATCAAAGGGAGCACCATGCTAGATACAAGAAAGATCATAAAGGAGACCAAGAAAAGAGGATGACGCACATATCTAAAATGCATTATCATTCTTGGAGGCCAACTCGTTGATTCGGGAAGATATCCCAAGTAGACCTGGTTCTATACTGCCGCTCCACACAATTCTCAATGAAGCTCATATCATGGAACATTCGAGGGCTCAATAGCCCTTAAAAGCACCTACTGATCAAGAATATAATTGCACAAGAAAAACCCATTATTTTATTTATGCAAGAAACCGAATGCTCCACCACTACCCTGAACTCTATTATATCCCGACAATGGAAAGGTTGCGGCACCACTTCTGTTGACGCTATTGGGGCCTCAGGAGGCCTATAAATTTCTTGGAACCCTCACATTATCTCCCTGACCAATATCCATGCCTCTCAAAACTTAATTCAAGCCACTTTTCATCTGATAGGAACCAACATTCATGACCATCTCACCAATGTATACTTCCCCCAACCTATAGCCCAAAAAATTGCAATTCTGAACTCCATAAAGCATCTTAACTCTCATCGTACCCACCCCCTCTTGGTTCTAGGAGGCGATTTCAACATGATAACTAATCTGGAGGAGAAAAGAGGAGGGTGCCTCATGCTCACAGCAGACAACCACAGCTTCAAAGACTTCATACAGAAAAACCATTTAATTGATCTCCAGACCTCCAATGGAATCCATACCTGGAAAAATCGTAGAGGAGGCTCTCATCAAATTGCTTCGCGCCTTGACAGATTCCTCATCTCGGAAAATTCCCTGTATCTCGGAGGCGATATATTCTCCACCATCCTTCCAGCCTCACACTCTGATCATTGGCACATTCAGCTACAATGGTCGTGCCGCGGAGTAGCAAGCAACGAACCTTTTCGATTTGAGCAGTTTTGGCTCACTCATCCTGGCTTCAGGGAAATGGTCATAGCTTGGTGGAGCAGTATGACCATACCAAAGGGATCCAAAATGTTTCAATTCCAGCAGAAATTGAAGATCCTCAAAAACCTTCTCAAATGTTGGAATCACTCATCCTTTGGAAACATATTCAAAAGACAAAAGGACCTAGAAAACCATATGATTGAACTTCAACAATGCATCATTCGAGATGGGTGTACTGAGGATCTAGTGCTCCAAGAACATGATCTAATGGTCTGCTTGGAATATCGAGGGTTAGAGGAGGAAATTATCTGGAAACAAAAATCCAGAATCCGCTGGCTCAAAGAAGGGGAAAAAAACACAAATTTCTTCCACCGCTCCACCATTTAACGACGAATGCTCACCCGCATTGCAGTCCTCAAAAATGAACATGGAGATAAGCTTGAGGCACACGAAAAAATTTAAAAGGAATTATTAAACTACTTCAAGGACGTTATTAGAGAACCCAATACAGAGTGTCAACCTTCCATCAAAAAAATTACTCAGCACATTCCCAGGATCATAATAAAATGATGTTGCGACTAGTCACGTTGCAAGAGGTGGATCAGCCGATGTCACAGCTCAAAGACGGGAAGGCCCTGGGGCCGAATGGGTTCACATCCAACTTTTTTCACTTCTTCTGGGAAGACATCAAGCAGGAAGTTTGGGACCTGGTTGAGGAGTCTAGAAGCATGCACTGGATCCTTGCAACTATCAACGCAACCTTTCTTACTCTAATTCCAAAAGAGGATCAAGCATCTATCCCCAGAAAGTACAGACCTATAGCCCTCTGCAATGTTATCTATATGCTCATCTCCAAAGTGATTATAAATAGGATAAAACCTATTCTCCCGCTGCTCATATCTCCAGAACAAATGGGATACGTGGAAGGAAGACAAATCCTGGATGGCATAATCCTAATGGATGAAGTCATCCACTCGCTGAAATAAAAATAAAAAAGCCAGGTATGCTCCTCAAAATATATCTCTCCAAAGCATTCGATAAGCTTAGTTGGGAATATATCAGCCACATACTCCAGGCCTTTGGATTTAGCTTGACCTGGATCATATGGATCATGAGCTTGATCTCCTCCCCCTTCTTCTCCATTCTTGTCAATGGCTCACCCTCACCCCCCTTCTCTCCCTCAAGAGGCATCCATCAATGTGACCCCCTCTCCCCCTTCCTGTTTGTCCTCATGGTAGAAGGCTTGGGGCGTCTTATCTGCCAAGGCATTAAATCTCAATCCCTCAAAGGCATTTCCCTTCATAACGAACCCCTCTCTCACATTATCAATTCCTAGATGAAAACATGTTGATGGGCCATCCTTCAGTCCAAGAAGCCCGATCTTTCAAATATTTGCTCGATTGCTTCTCGGAGGCATCCAGAACAACCATCAACGTCGATAAATCTCACCTCTTCTTCTTCAATACCCCGGCCATCACTCAGCGCAATATCAATCAGATTATTGACTTCTCCATAGCCTCCCTTCCCTCCAAATACCTAGGCGCTCCGCTCAGAGACTCTGCCATCAATCATTCATCCTTGAAGGAACTTCTGCACAAGTTAGAAGCCATATTCTCTTCCTGGACCCACAGAGCTCTCAATATAGCCAGTCATCTAGTTTTGATCAAATCAGTCCCCCAATATATGCCCCTGTATCTCTTCTTAGTGTTAGCCACACCTAAATGGGTTCTCAAATCTATTTGAAACCTGCAACACAATTTCCTATGGGGCAGCAAAAAAGACAACAAGAAATGGGTCGTTGTCAAGTGGATCAAGTTCTTCTCACCCAAATTCTCGAGAGGCCTGGGGCTCCGATATCTTGATCATAGTAATGCCATCATGGGAGCATGAATATGGTGGAAATGGGTTTCCAAACCCAACTCTCCATGGGCTCATCTTTGGGCATCGAAATGCGCTCGAAACTGGTCTCATGAATATCTTATTAGATACAATTTTGATAGTATGGGATCCCAAATTTGGAAAGAAGCTGAGCAGCATAAATCTCTCATCCAGTCACATAGATTCTAGGAGATTCGACCAGGCTCAAAAGCACGCCTCTGTGATGAATCTTGGAAACAACAACCCAAGCTGGCTACTTTGTTTCACAAACCCAAATGGAAATCCACCCTCCAGCACAGGGAAAAAAACCAAGTCAAGCACTTTTGGTCCTTACCAATCATCAAAGGCTTCCATCAATGGCTTCCCACCTCTCAGTGGCAAGAAATATGGTTCAGAGAATCCCATGATGACATTGACAGGGAGCTCAGTAAATGGAAAATCAGATGTACAGAAGGAGAAGACATCCTCAGATGGGGTTACACCACCCAAGGTACTTTCACCACCAAGGACGCCTATCACTTGCTTCACCCAAGCGATCCTAATCAATATGACACAATATGGACACAGATCTGGAATCCTAGCATATGGCCAAAGTTATCCACCTTTCTATGGCTACTCAGAAAACGCCGCATTCTAACCTGGGATAATCACCTAAAAAGATGATTCACAGGCCCATCATGTTGTTTGAACTGTCAAAGACAAGAGGAAACTATAAATCATCTATTGGATACATGCCTCTTTGCAGATGAAATGCAGATGAACTGCCTCCAAACTCTCAAAGAGTCGGAGACTAGTTGCTCGAATGGAGCACCTTGAGCAATGGATGCATTCACATAAATACATCTCATTCAAGCATGTTTGTAGGTCAGCCAAAGTAGTAGCATACCTCCTGGCCAACAAAGGGGTGGACCATGATTCCCCCCTTCTCTCATGCAGACTTCAAAATGTCGGGGTGGACCCTCAGCTCCTCTCAACCCAAATCTCTATTCGATTTCTGGAAGCTCAGCCAAGAAATTCAGGCTTGAGGTCTAGGAAAAGGCAATGCAAATCAACTCTCTCCCACTCTCCCACCCCGTAGATGAGGAAAATAGTGGCTCTGCCCATCAAAATCCTAGAGGAAACCTCAAACAGTGAAGGAAACAACAACACAAACGAAGGTGCTAGGAGGTCAGACAAAGCAAAATATATGGGAGCACGTTCTACCTCTACGCCAGAGCAGGACCCGTAACTATCCAAGAAAGAGGACGACCCCTCTGACTACAACTGCTACATCATGGAAGAACAACTTCAGGATGCGAAAGACCAGAATTTGTAGGGCCACAGCTCCTCTTACTCCATTTTTATGTTTACTCTAGTATTTATGTTTATTTTCATTTCGTACAACGAACTCAACTCTTGGGATCTACTACTAATGGTTGGTTTCCCCATTAGGGGCAGCTTTCTCTATGCTCTGTGGAGGTTTTTATGGTCTAGTTCCCCCCCAAAGGGCAACCCCTTTTTTTATTTTTTGAATTCTCTCTTCCAATCGAGCTTGGCTAGTCCAGAAAACCCAGTATGGAAGCTGGACTGTATCTTTATGTACTTTTGTATTATATAATAGAATCTAGACTTACGCCAAAAAAAAAAAAAAAAAAAAAAAAACACTACTTGTCTCAATCTCAATCAACAAATATCTACATATGGTCTGCTAGACCTTGTACCTTGTTCATCAATACATCATCAAATTTTCAACTTCCATATAAAGGAACAACCATCTACTAGAATGCATGGGTACCCAACTATTGCAACCGCTAGTCTACTAAGAAGCCCTTCACATACATGGTTAATCTAATGTCTTGATGAACTCCCCATAAGTATAAAACTTCACCTCATGTTTTCTACAATCAATACACTCCACCCAAGTGTATCGATCCCATAGGACAAACTCTTCCATGGTGTTAAAAACTCTCTAACAGAGGGAACACATAACAAAGGGATATGCATGTCTCTCTTGGTCTTACCATCGATACATAAAACATTTCAAGGACCAGAACAAACCCTTACAATGAAATATATGACATGTATATTTTCTATAATTACAATGTGTGTCTCATACTTTATCATGGTCATGAGTCTATTCTACAAACAACAACAAAATTTCACTATGCTGCCCTTTGGATTCTTTGCCACTAATTTTTGATACACCACACCATTAATATGTTGGAGCACAACAATGGCTTCTCACATGAATCATAGTATTCACTCATCATAGGCTTTGTACTTTTGAGTCTTTTGCATCTTCATTTTTAACTTTGGCATACTAGTCTTGGATCTCAATGCTTTACTTCTCATCACTTAGAGTCGTGAATTCTAACAAAATGACTACACATATATTGTGTTATCTAGGCTCAATAAGATTCAATAGATTCAATATTCCAAATACATGTCCACATGTTGTCATAGCTCCAATAGGCTGGCCATAACTGTTAAGCTATCTCATCAATATGAACTAAATCACCTCAAAAATATTATCCTTGAACAACTTCAAATGTGCATGGTCTCCACAAGTGTCGTATATACATTCTTTACAACTAAATGCTCAACACACATTCTTCATAGGTCCAATGCCACACCACAATTCCTTTACAAAATTACACACTCGCAGCTCCATAACTTTTGAAAAATTGAACACCCAAAGACCGAACATTGATCCTCTCGTCCTTGAATACTGAATTGGATGTACATATATAAACATTGACATAGCCTCTAGAGATCAAAGCATAGGGTCCACCGATATGGCAGCCAAAACAAACTCACATGACATAGCCTCTATAGATCAAAGCATAGGGTCCACCAATTTGGTAGCCAAAACAAACTCACACGACCTTTATTTCCTCTACGCATACACAACAACAACAACTTCCACCTCACTAGTTTGTCGCTCAACCTCCTCACTAGTATAAAACTGCCACCTTTAAATTTCCTTCAAGTTGCAAGTTCTTCACTTACATAATCACATCACCTAGAAGAAGCGCCTGAAATAAAGACCTCAATGGAGAAACACATGACCATAACTAGATCCGGAAACCAATAGATCTCAAAGGAACCAGGGATAGACTACCCAAAATTTTCTAGAGAAACACCCTCATGCAACAACGATCTACAAGAGGCCTTGTCTAGGACTTGAGAAATTGTCATCTCTATAGTCAGAGGGATGGTATCGCACTCATGGAAAAAGCATCTGTCTGCAGTCTTGACTCTAGGCCAAAAACACAGTCCCCATGGCATTGTTTCCAACCACCTTCACAAGACTCAACCTCTCAGTGCTTGAGCAACTTAACACACTAGTCGCTCGCCACACCCGTCCGCCTCTTCTTGACCATCAGTGCTCGACTTGACCAATGTTCCTTTCCACATGCATCTCCCTTCCTCCTTTGATTTGTTAATGATTCAGGCTTCACAAGCAGGTCATACCCTGACAGGACTTGGGTTTCCACACACAACGAGTCCTCACAGGTAGCAAAGGACCTTACATCAACGTTGATCCACACTGAAACACTCTACAGTCGAATGCAATAAACTTGGTCCCATGATGGATGCCAACAGAAACCACTGCCACTCAACAAAAATCTCCTTTTGCTATTGTCTCACGCGGATCCGAAAAATGCCATCTCAACGTCCTGGCTATGGTCTCAAATGGAAAAACCCTCTCAAATCTCCCTCCATGGTTCTACAAGCTCAACACAACTCGTCCAATGAAGCCTTCACCAAAAACGTACACTTTTCATTGCTCTTCCTCTCGCGGGTTTACCCCAAATATGAACATGAGCCTATGTTAAAGAATATACTTATCTAATTTCATATGGTTGCACTCAGTCAAGCCTTGAAAACCTTCACTGGTTGCCTTATTTATTATTAAGGTTGTATGACTCAATGTAAACATCACACCTCCACAAACTACAACCATATTTTGATCAGATTTGGCTCATACATCGAATTGCAACCCTCAATGCTCACCACGCCCTGTTGGCCCCTCCAGATCGATCTGCATATCAACTCTCCTACCCTTGGCCTTCATGTCTGTTGGAAATTAATTTCACCTGCAATCTGAAACAAGTGGACAGAAGGAAAAAAGCCGCAAAGTCGTGATTCATTTTTGCACTGCATCGTGCATTAAATTTTCTGGGTTAAAATCCCTGCAACAACTGAATTTGTTTACAAAGGGCACATCCCTTTTGATTTTGTAAATCTTGGCCTACACCACATTACCCTCCACCGCCTTACTGCATTTAAAAGGCTGATAAGACAAAATATATTTTTATTTTTAATGTTTTAGGTCAAAATATGTTTAGGACATATATATATGTAATAGACAACAGTAGTTTTAAGGTTATAAGTAGTGTTGAAGACAGAGAGAGAAGAAAATAGAGGAATCTTGAAACGTTGTGTTTTATAGCAGCAGAGAAAACTCTGTGTGTTGCCACAATTGTTCCTGTGTGTTGCCGCAACTGGATCTGTGTGTTGCCACAACTAGAACTGGATGTTGCCGCAAATGAGACTGTGTGTTGCTGCAACAGAAGACTGTGTGTTTCCACAACAGAAATCTGTGTAAAAACAGCAAATGAAAAACATAGTGAGGAGTATTTTGTGTAATCCAAAACTGTAGTTCTGATGAAAGATTGTATTTTGTAATAGTCATTTTTATGCTTAATGAAATAGAGATTTACTCCATCTCTCTGTCCACATCTCTATTGTTATTAAATTTCTGTGTTGAGCTGAGGAAGTTGTATTTCCTCTGTTTGTTCGAAATTATCAGAAATTTCCAACATGGTATTGAAGCATGTCATTTAAAATTATTTCCAACATGGTATTAGAGCTAGTCTAGGTGCTTAGTGAACGAAGCAGAGATCTCTCTTCACTGTAGAAGTTGTAAGAAGATTGTTGAAGCAGATTTCTCCAGCAAAGAGAAAGCTTCTGTTTGTTTACACAGTCAAAAGAGTTTGATTGTTTGTTTTTTAACACAATCAAGAAAACTATTGTGTTTGCACAGTTACGATGGCAGCAACAGGCACCAGCTTGACAAATCCCCAACTTCAACAATTTAACGAGAAGAACCATGATTACTGGGCAATCACGATGAGAGCTTTGTTTGCTTCACATGACATATGGGAGCTAGTTGAGAATGGCTACCCAGAACCAGCAGATGGAACAGCGTTGGCTGCTTTGACAACAGCAAAAAGAGACTTGTTAAAAGATAATAGGAAGAAGGACTCCAAAGCCCTCTTCTATCTCTTTCAACCAGTGCATGAGAGAATTTTCTCAAGGATTGCAGCAGCAACAAAGTCTAAGGATGCATGGGATATTCTCAAAACTGCCTATCAAGGCATGGAGAAGGTGAAGACAGCAAAGCTGCAAATGCTAAGGAGAGATTTTGAAACTCTATGTATTAAAGAGTCTCACAATATAGACTCATTCTTCACTCACGTTATTGGGTTGGTTACCCAGATAAGGTCTCATGGGGAGACACTTGAAGAGAGAAGAATAGTGGAGAAAATCTTGAGAAGTCTACCCTCAAGATTTGATGCCATAGTAGTGGCAATAGAAGAGACAAAGGATCTCTCACTTTATACAGTGGATGAGCTTAGTGCAACCCTGATGTCTCATGAAAATAGACTGAACAGAGGATCAGATTACTCATTGGAACACGCTTTTAAGACTCAATTTTCTTTTGGCTGAAACAAATGTCAAGGAAGATCAAACAACCGAGGAAAAGGCAGAAGCCAAAATAGAGGAAGAAAAAGCCCTGAAAGTTCGAGTGGAAGGGGAAACAATCAGAACTAGAATGAAGGCTCAAGCCAAAGTCAAGCACATGGACAAAGGTATGATAAATCCCAATTCCAATGTCATTATTGCAAAAAATATGGGCATTATGCCAATGAATGTAGGAAAAAAGGAAAATGACATGAATAATAGGCAGAATGCTAATTTTACAAAAGAAGGAAAGAACCAGAAGAATGCGTTGTTAACATATAATGTAGCACAAGATAGACAAGATGATGTATGGTTCTTAGACTCGGGTTGTAGTAATCACATGACTAGAAACATTGCAATGTTTGCCAATCTAGATGAAAATTTTAAATTTGAAGTAACAACAGGAACTGATAGTAAGATCTTTGTCAAGGGAAAAGGCAGAGTAAGTATCCTGGCAAGAAATGGAGAACAGAAATTTTTGTCAGATGTATATTATGTACCTGGTTTGAAATGTAATCTTTTGAGCATTGGACAACTCATAAACAAGGGCTACAATGTGTTCTTTAAAGATGATGTGTGCACAATCAAGGACATACCTCCAAGCAAGAAAGTCATTGCAGAGGTTCAGATGACAAGCAATAGGATGTTTCCTCTCAAGCTAAGAACAGACTTGAAGGAAAGAAGAAATGTAGCAGCTGTAACACAAGAGGTCTTTCAAGAGGAAGTGAAAGATGAAAACTGGTTATGGCACTTGAGATTTGAAAATCTCAATTTCGGAAGCCTGAACTTGTTGCACAGGAAGGGAATGGTAAAAGGATTACCATTGATTGAGAAACCGGACAGCCTATGTGAAGGTTGCATCTTGGGCAAACAACACATAGAAAGCTTTCCAGCAGGGAAAAGTATAAGGGCAAAGACAACCTTAGAGATTGTCCACTCAGACTTGTGTGGACCAATGCAAACGCCATCTTTAGCTGGAAACAAATATTTTTTGACATTCATAGATGATTACACCAAAAAGACATGGATGTATTTCTTGAAATAGAAAAGTGAAGCGTTTGAACAGTTCTGCCACTTTAAAGCTCATGTTGAGAAGCAGAGTGGGCACTACATCAAAGTGCTAAGAACTGACAGAGGTGGAGAATACATCTCCAAATAATTTCTGCATTTTTGCAAAGAGAATGGCATACATAAGAAGTTTACCACAAGGTACACACCACAGAAAAACGGTGTTGCAGAAAGGAAGAACAGGACCATCATGGACATGGTCAGAAGTATGTTGAAGGCAAAACATTTGCCAAATGAGTATTGCGCTGAAGCTGTAAATTTTGCAGCGTACATCTTGAATAGATGCCCAACCAAAGTTGTGATGAACAGAGTTCCGGAAGAAGCGTGGAGCGGCATAAAGCAGTTTGTCACCCACATGAGATTATTCGGTTGTGTGGCTTATGCACACATTCCGGATCAGTTAAGAAAGAATCTTGACAACAAGGGGGAGAAGTGTATCCTTGTTGGATACAGTGAAGAATCAAATGCATACAGGTTGTATAACCCATCCACCAAGAAGTTTATTATAAGAAGAGATGTGCAGTTTATTTAAGATGAAGCTTGGGATGGAAGCTTAGAGAAAACAGTGAATGTGAAGACATGTGTGTCTCACGAAGAAGAAGAGGAAGGGACAGCAGCAAATAACCCCTCCTTGGTGGCTCCTCCTCCACCACCACAAGCACAACAAACCATAAGCTGGAAATAGAACAGCCTTGAGAAATCAAGGAAGTTCTTCTTCAAGCACACCACAAGGAACTGAAACTCCCTCGAGTTCAAGTGCAACTCCAAGTACACCAAGAAGACCGAGATTCATAAATCTAAGTAAGATTTATGAACAAGAAGAGGTAAATGATAATGTTGGTCTGAACTCTTTATTTGCTTTGTATTTTCATGTTGGTGACCCAATTCATTTTGAAGAAGCTGTAAAAGAAGAAAAATGGATTGAAGAAATGAACGAAGAGATTGGTGCAATAGAAAAGAGTAAAACATGGGAGTTAGTGGACCTCCCTAAAGGTAAAGAAGTCATTGGAGTAAAATGGGTCTACAAGACCAAAAGAAATGCTGAAGGAAAGATTGAAAGGCATAAAGCAAGACTTGTTGTCAAAGGCTACAAGGAAGAGATTATGAAGAAACCTTTGCACCTGTTGCAAGGATGGAAACGGTGAGAACAGTGTTGTCCATAGCAGCACAACACGAATGGAAGGTTTACCAAATGGATGTGAAATATGCATTCCTGAATGGAGTGTTGAAAGAAGAGGTATACGTTTAACAACCTCCAGGCTATGAAATTGAAGGCCAAGAGCACAAAGTTTGCAAGTTGAAAAAATCTCTTTATGGGTTGAAACAAGCATCGAGAGCATGGTACAACAGGATAGATGCTTACCTGACTGAAAATGGGTTTGAGAAATGTGATGGAGAACCCACACTCTACATAAAAGAAAATGATGGTAAGATTCTTATTGTTGTTTTATATGTAGATGATTTAATCTTTACGGGCAATGAAGTTTCTCTCATTGCTGATTTTAAAGTAGTCATGAAGAGTGAATTTGAAATGACTGATTTGGGTTCTTTGAGATATTTTCTTGGAATAGAGGTAGAACAAAGTGAAAATGGGATTTTTATCTCCCAAGCAAAATATGTTGAAGAAGTGTTGAAAAGATTCAACATGCAGAACAGCAAGGCAGTTGTAACTCCAAATGTCATGGGGTTGGAATTGAGCAAAGAAGACAACAGAAAGGATTTTAATCAAAGTTTTTACAAGAGCATAGTTGGCAGCCTCATGTATTTGACTGCAACTAGGCCAGATATTATGCATGCTGTAAGTTTAATCTCCAGATTTATGGAAATACCAAAAGAGACTCATTGGCAGACAGCCAAGAGGATTCTAAGGTATGTGAATGGAACGAAGGGGTATGGTATTTTCTACTCCTCATCTGAAAATTATGAATTGATTGGTGACACTGACAGTGATTGGGCTGGAAGTGTAGATGACAGGAAGATCACATCTGGATATGTGTTTCATATGGGATCGGGATCCATTTCATGGGCTTCCAAGAAGAAACCAATAGTTGCTTTATCAACAACAGAGGCAGAGTATGTGGCAGCTACAACAGCAACATGTCAAGCAGTTTCTATGAGAGGAATGTTGAAGAGCTTGTGTCATGAATAGGTAAAAGGAACAACAATTTATTGTGATAATAGCTCATCAATAGCATTGTCAAAGAATTCAGTGTTTCACAAGAGAACGAAACACATTGATGCCAAGTATCACTACATCAGAGAGCTAGTGAGCAATGGTGAAATTGTTTTGCAACATTGCAGAATAGAGGAGCAGTTCGCTGATATCTTGACAAAACCATTGGGGAAGAAAAGTTTTGATTATCTCAGAGAATGTATGGGTATGCAAGATAGCAGTAGTTGTAATTAAGGGGGAGTGTTGGAAATTAATTCCAACTGCAATTTGAAACAGGTGGACAGAAGGACAGAAGCCACAACGTCGTGATTCATTTTTGCACTGCATCATGCATTAAATTTTCTGGGTTAAAATCCCTGGAACAACCAACTTTGTTTACAAAGGGCACATCCCATTTGATTTTTTAAATCGTGGCCTGCACCGCGGTACCCTCCACCGCCTTACTGCATTTAAAAGGTTGATAAGACAAAATATATTTTTATTTTTAATGTTTTAGGTCATAATATGTTTAGAACATATATATGTAATAGACAACAGTAGTTTTAAGGTTAGAAGAATTAGTGTTGAAGACAGAGAGCAGAAAACAGAGGAAGCCTGAAACGTTGTGTTTTGTAGCAGCAGAGCAAACTCTGTGTGTTGCTGCAATTGTTCCTGTGTGTTGCCGCAACTGGAACTAGGTGTTGCCACAAAGGAGACTGTGTGTTGCCGCAACATAAATCTGTGTAAAAACAGCAAATGAAAAACACAGTGAGGAGTATTTTGTGTAATCCAGAACTGTAGTTCTGATGAAAGATTGTATTTTGTAATAGTCATTTTTATGCTTAATGAAATAGAGCTTTACTCCTTCTCTCTGTCCACATCTCTATTGTTATTAAATTTTTGTGTTGAGTTGAGGAAGTTTTATTTCCTCTGTTTGTTCGCAATTATCAGAAATTTCCAACATGGTATTGAAGCATGCCATTTAAAATTATTTCCAACAATGTCGAGCTCACCAAGACTCCTCTCTTTCACCCGGTCAAAGTGTAAAATCAACCCACAAATGACAACTCGCAGTACAAACATATAATAACAGAATAAGAAAAAGGGTATGTCTCAAGCAAGGGTCAATGAGCTAAAACTATCTAAGACATACACAAATAGGAAATTACTATAAGTTAATTGTGAATTATTGCGAATTAGTTTACAATAGGTTATTAGCATCATCATCATTTTTTTCTTCTTTTTCCTTTTTCCTTTTTTTTTAAATCTAGGTGCTTACTTATGTCTTGATTTAGGAGATTTGAACCTCAAACCTTCTCACACATAAAAATTCATTTTCACAACCATCACTAATTAAGTTATCCTCAAATATTTATAATATTAATTTCTTTCAAAATATAAAAAAATTATAAACCTTAAAATTTCTCATGTCATAAATAATATTAAAATATAATTCTAATACCAATTACTAATGAGAACCCAATATTAATCATTTTTTATTGAATAAATAACAATAAAAATAGTTATATTTACATATTAGATATATTTATATAATATTCTAGAGTTCAATATAATAAAATGGGGAAGAATCAAATTTATTTTTTATTTTTTTAAATTCAAATTTAAGATGTTTTAAATTATATATATATATATATATATATATATATATATATATATATATATGAGAATCAATGTTAATCATTACGTATTGAATAAATAACAATAAAAATAGCTATATTTACATATTAGATATATTTATATAATATTCTAGAGTTTAGAGAATCAAATTTATATTTTATTTTTTAAAATTTAAATTTTAAAGATTTTTTTGAAATTTTGAATTTTTCAAAAATTAAAAAAAATTCAAAACCTTTAAATTAATCACTTATTATTTTTCAATACAAAATAATTGTATTAAGTTAATCAAGTTATCATTTTGTTTGGACACAAATTTTTGAAAAGTAATTTATAGACAAATGTCTTTTTTAACCTTGATACAATTTAAAGTAAGATGATTTTTTTTTAAATACATTTTTGAATGCATAAATAAACTCTCCACCATAAACAAATCTATAAGGCACTCCAATTCTATACATTAAAAATCTATAAGGCATTGTCTTGGCTTTCCATGGTGTAAAGGTCCTATGTTAAGTTGGATCTCGAGTGATATTGACCTTATTCTCTTAGTTGAAACATGGGAGGATGATGAATCTAGGGTCCCTCACCTCAACGGTTTCACTCTTTGGTCTGGTTGGAATAATAAATCCTCTTGGAGGGGTTTTGGCGGTATAGCCTGCTATATAAGTAACATTTTTTTCTCTCACATCCGACTTCATAAAATTGACCCCTTCATTCAATACATTTGGATCGAAATCTCTGATTCTACCACCAATAGGATCTTTCTTGCAATCTGCTATTTCACTCCTATAAACAATACATCCTATAAGAAGAAAAACTTAGATAAGAATTTTCCTTTCAATTCTTTAGAAAAATACATCTTCAACCTGAGAAATGATGGTAATATCCTTTTATTGGGAGACTTTAATGCTAGAACTGCTACTAACCAAGCCATTACATTAAGCAAAAACTCTAACCTCGGCCCCTTGTGGCTTGATGAAGATAGTAACTTAGCTAATAAATTCAAGAGAAAATTTGAGGACGTTATCGATAACTTATTCGGCACCGAGTTCCTCAAGCTTTGCAGTTCCCAGGACCTAATTATTTTTAATGGTATTAACAAGTGGCCCCTCTCCGGCCAGATGACATGTTTCCATGTACTGGGTAGTAGTGTCGTGGATTATGCAATTTATGACATCTTCCTCCTCAACCATATTACAAACTTTGAGCTTCTTAATGGATTCAAGTCTGACTCTGACCACCGACCTTTGTATCTTTCCCTTAATCTTGCTATGTATACCACCTACATGCAAGAGACCAATGAAATAAAAAGACACATTCGCTTTGATAGAAGTAAAACCGACCTCTTCTTAAGGGATTTAGAGAGGGATTTAGGCCGCATGAATTATAATAATAACATTGATCAAATTTATTACCATTTCAATACTATCCTTTCCAACACCATTAGCGAGTTTTCTAATGAGATTTCGTTTAAGTAGTTTAATAGAAATTCCAATCTAGGGTATGACAAAGATTGCAAAATTGCCATGAAAGCGATCAGAGACGCTCCTAAAGAAATCATTAAGCTGCAAAATATCAATATATACAAAAATATCATCAAGAATATATGACAAGATTATATTATTTACCTTTCTAAAGTCGTGCCAAAATAATTTTGGCGAAATTTTCTTTTTCGTAAAACCAAAGATAACCATTCTATCCCCTTTTGAAAACTGGGACAACTACCTTAAGAAGTTGTATGACTCTCCGGAAACTATGGGCACCACCTTAATCACTCCAATTAATGAGGATGTATTCTCTCTTGACAACATTGAGTCTAGTATTAATAAGCTCGCTAATGGGAAAGCGAAATATATTGAAGGATACCAAGCTGAGATCCTTAAAATGAGAAGATCTATCATCATTCCTTATCTCCACAAGCTTCTCAATTTGGCTGTAATGCATGGCTTCCCTCGGCTTTGGATGCAAAGCCTTATTGTACCTATATTAAAAAATGGGGACAAGAGTGTTCCATCTAACTACAACACCATTATGGTTAGCAATATCCTGGCCAAGCTTTATCGGCTCATTTTGGAGAAGAAGCTTAGCATTTCGCTTGAAATCTAGGGAAAAAGTGCTAAAGGACAAGCCGGTTTTAAGAGACATCACTCAAATATTGACCATCTGGTCACTCCTAGAATCATTGCAGAGGAATGT
The DNA here is from genome assembly GCA_034641835.2 of Pinus albicaulis. NCBI lineage: Eukaryota > Viridiplantae > Streptophyta > Pinopsida > Pinales > Pinaceae > Pinus > Pinus albicaulis. Next base: position 1,092,089,958 of record CM076572.1, on the reverse strand, counting down.
TGCAATAGTAAACACAATCTCTTCTGTTTCTTTGTGGACTTTAGAAAATTTTTCGACATTGTTCTTCGAGATAAACTTTGGGAGAGACTTAAAGAGATCATCGTCCCTCCTGAGCTGAGGATTGTTGTGATCCGTCTCTACGAGACCGTCACTACCAATATTAAGACCAACAAGGGGTGGTATAAAGACATTAATTGCAATATTGGAGTTAAGAAAGGGTGTCCACTATCCCCTACCGTTTTTGGTTTATACATTGATAAGCTAGAGGAGTGTCTAGAAACTGTGGGGTGCAAGGGCACCGAGCTTGTTGGTGTTCTCATTACTCTTCTCCTCTATGCCGATGATATCGTTCTTCTTGAAAAATCCATGATGACCTTGACAAGCAGCTCGTGATTCTTCATGACTACTGCTCCAAGATGGGTATGATAGTTAATACCTACAAGACTAAAGTGATGATCATTAAATCCAAAAATATCACACATGGTAGTTTCTTGTATAATAACCAGTGCTTAGAGCAAGTTTCTTATTATAAGTATTTGGGCATTGACTTCTATCATCATCTCAACTGGAATTATAACATCGAGAAAAGGATTATTGGGGGCTGGAAAGCTTATTATGAGCTTGAAAACAATTGTAAGTCGGTCGATATTTACATTTGGAGTAAAAAGAGGTTCCTCTTTGAGACCCTTGTCACACCTTTTGTCTTATACAGATGTGAAGTTTGGGGTTGCAGTATATCCAGAGAGTCATGGAGGAAGATTGAGATGATTCAAAATAAACTCATAACCTACAACTTTAAGATCAAGGGAAATACTCCCTATCCTATCCTCTTGATCGAATCTGGTTTGTCCCCCATTGAAAGCACGACTATGTTTAGATATATGATGTATAAGAAGAAGCTTGACAGCATGGAATAAAAAAGGCTCCCTATAATTGCTTCTAACTGTAGTCAAAACCCTCACCTTCGCCTCAAGCGCAGGTAGCATAAGGATGCCCAGTCCTGGCTCAACCATTGGGGAATTAAGGAGGAGCTCAGTATTGGAAGAAAATATAATATCAAGAATACTATTACCTCCATGTTTAAGGACAAGTTGTGGGATGATCAGGAGTTGGAGCATAAAAGGAAGCTAAGATACTATAAGGAAGTGCTCAACCCTACCCTTGATAATCAAAGTTATCTCTCTGTGTTGTCCAACAATGAGAAAAAAATGAACATTGTTAAGATAAAAACTAATTCCCATGAGCTTCGGAGTGAGACTGAGCGGTGGTCTATTCCCAATACCCCTTGGAACGATATAATCTCTTAGATTTGTGATTCTAAACATGTGGAAGATGAAAAACACTTCCTTTTAGACTACTCGACTCTTACTCATAGTCGCTCTCAATTCCCTACCATCTCCCACACTTCCAATCCTCTTGACATATTAAGCCAACCCACCTATCCCGATCTTGGAGCACTTATTTCCATTCTCTTTGACCATAGAAACAAGATTTTCAATAATCAAACTTAGATTATTTTTTGTCTCTTATGATCCAATAGACTGCATTAGTCTTAACTAAAAATAACCATCATCATTATTATTTTTTTATAAATAAAATTAAAACATTTAAATTTTATATATTAACATTTATAATCTTAATATTCAAAACTTTGATTCCTAAGAGGTCGGTAGAATCCATGTTTGATCCCAAGAATCCAACAAACTTCCATGTTGGTGCACTTAGGCATCTAATTTTGTAATTGTTGGAGTCTAAAATTTTAACAAAGAGGTGGTTAATGCCGATTCAGATCCAATGAATTGGTTTGAAATTAAATAGCCATGTCAAAAACCATCAACTTTATATTTAAAAATAGGTTAAAATATGAGAAGCATTTATTGGGTTGAGAGGATTATTCCAGAGTCGAGCATAACTTGTAAGTGTGTAAGCATGTTATCAAAGTTGATATTTTTTTTATAGGTTAAAATAAAAAATTTAATTAACTATATAAAATATTTAATTATGTGAATTTATTAAAAAAAAAAATTTGTAGAAATAAATTACTAAAAATAATTTTAAGTATATACTTTTTTGGAGTGTAGAATTTGAAAAATTATTTGTATTTAGATAAATTTGATTTTTCTAGATACATGATAAATCTAAAGTAAAAAAATTAGACTATATGTTTTTGGATGTTTACTTCAAAAATGTAAAAATTGCCTGGCCCGATAATACAAATCTCATAGGTTTTCTCATGCCTTGCATTATACATCCTAGAAAATTTTATTGTTTTTTTTCTCGATTTTATGAAGGGGGAATCTTCGTACATGTTAATGTTCGTGACCATCTCTTATTTCTAGAAATTTTCTTATTTTCGGGTGTTTGAAGAACAAATTCATTCAAAAAACCAGCCATTGAGATGAAATATAAGTATGCCCCTGAATAGAGGAGAAACAAAAGTCTTTGTGCACCAGGAGCAAAACACGGTAGTCCTTCGCCTCAACGCTCGACCAGCGCCTTAAAATTAATGGTTTCTTCAGTGTTGTTGTGCCTCCCTAGTGTTAAGTATTTAGTGTTTTCTATCATAACGCTAATGTCCTCTTCATAATGGATGCCCCTCCCAAATTTCAAGTGTTTATGGTGAAAACATCGTAACCATGGCTGCAGGCCAGGAATTTGACGTCATGTGAGATGTATTTTTGGTTCCAAGGAGTATATGACGACACCTGAAAATTAATGGCCTCTTCATAATGGATGCCCCTCCCAAATTTCAAGTGTTTATGGTGAAAACATTGTAACCCTGGCTGCAGGTCTGGAATTTGACGTCATGTGAGATGTATTTTTGGTTCCAAGGAGTATATGACGGCACCTGAAATTTTTCAACGTCAGGGTTGACGTGTTGTTTATACCTGTAACCCATTAAAATGACAATTAATTTCACAACTAAACCCTAATAATATATAATCCCTTTATTTCATAACTCATGACCGTTACACAAGACATTTTAACTTAAAGCCATTTAAACTCACTAGCGCCCCACTGCCTACCACCTTAGTACCTATCATTAATGGGAGTAACTCTCGACTTATCGTCCCTTCGTCGCTCCGCCTATACGAATGATATGCAAATTTAATGCAGATCTACCATCCTGATTCACAACCGGTTTCTATTTGAGTGTAGATGAATGTCGATGACGGTTTTTAAGTTTGTTTTGACTCCACCCTAAACCAAATCTAATGAGGCTTGCAATTTTCATTCTTATTTATTCCATGATCCATATTCAAGCTGAAGGTTATGGAATGTACGTCACGGAGAAATCGGTGGGTTTGTATTCGCTAATTCTGAGTTATGGACAACTTTGGTGCATTATGTGTGACAGATTGAAAGCATTGGAATCTGTGAGCAACAACCTAACACGCCACTTCAAGTTTATCAGATCATTTTAGCATAATTTCAGGTAAGACCTTCATGAATAAAATGCATCCTGGAAAAATTGCAATCAACCACAAGAATGCCGACCGCTGTTAATTTTTTTTACCGACACTAGGTATCTATCGTTGAAAATTCCCATATTCATGACACATGCTAATTAAATTAGCTTATAAAAATTATTTTTTATAAGGAACGGATCTAAGGAACCAAGGATAGATAGACCACAATTTTCTAGAGAAACACCCTAATACAACAACGATCTAAAAGAGGCCTCATCTAGGACTTGAGGAATTGTCATCTCTATAGTTAGAGGGATGGTGTCGCACTAATGGAAAAAGTGTCTCTCTGCAGTCTTTACTCTGGGCTGAAAACACAGTCCCCATGGCATTTTTTCCAACCACCTTCACAAGACACAACCTCTCAGGCCTTGAGTAACTTACCACACAAGTCGCTCGCCACACCAGTCCACCTCTTTTTGACCATCAGTGTTCGACTTGACCAATGTTCCTTTCCACACGCATCTCCCTTCCTCCTTTGGTTTGTTAATATTAATTCATGCTTCACAAGTGGTTCATACCTTAACAGGACTTGGGTTTCCATGCACAACGAGTCCTCACATGTATCAAAGGACCTTACATCAACGTTGATCCACACTGCAACACTCCATAGTCGAATGCAATAAACTCGGTCCCACGATGGCCGCTAACAGAAACCACTACCACTCAAAAAAAATATCATTTTGTTATTGTCTCATGTAGTCGCTTGGCAGAAAAATGGCAGGACAACATTCTTGTGACCATATGTTCAAATATTTTGTCCAAATTATTTGCCGGAAAATCTATGTTCCTTGAGAATGCCTACCAGCGTTTTGCAGGTTGCGGATTGCGTGTGCACAGAAGGACAGGTTCTGAGAAAAAGACAATTACCCATTCTGCAACAGATTAAATAAATCAAAGTCAAATAGAAGTTAATACATGGTTATTAAATGAGCATGGGAAAATATTTAATCCGCAAGTTATGTTTAGTTCACGCAAGTTCTGTAATGTTCAGTAAATGATGTCTGCTCATACTTTGTATTAAATTTGGTTTGTCATGAATTAAATGTCTTAATATATATGTGTTTAGATTTTACATGAAATGTTAGAGTGAGCAAGATAGAGAATGCTGTTGTGTAATGTGGCGGATGTAAATCTGGAAAGACACGTGGAGAAAATCGTGGAGCTAATAGTTTTTACTGTGTGTTACTCTGTAACCCAGGTGAATGTAAATCCAAGTAAGAAGTCTTGTTTTACTTATGAAGGAGCGCCTCTATATGTTAATGTATTTCATGTGTTGAAGTTTCTATATAAAGTTTGGTTAGTTGCGATATAGTTTTGGAATTTTCACGTATCTATTTTACCACAGCACTCTGTTTTACTCTATTTCATAGTGAGTAAAATTAGTTGATTGTATTTGCTCATCTATATAGTTGTAATTTTAACCTCGGCCACTCTATATTGAAAAGAGGATTCATATGATTTGATTTCCGCAACTGTATGGTATGGATTAAGTGAATTCCGCAACTCTGTGTAAACTTCAGTAAATGTGTTGTCTTGGTTAAAGTAATTTCTACAACTCTGTGTGAACTCCGGATTAAGTGAATTCCGCAACTCTGTGTAAACTTCAGTAAATGTGTTGTCTTGGTTAAAGTAATTTCCGCAACTCTGTGTGAACTCCTTGTGTTGAGGGAAAAACATTATTCCCCTGTTGTCTTGAATATTTCTAACATGGTATCGGAGCGGGTTTAAAAATTTTTTTAGTAAAATATAGTGTTTTTACTAAAGAGTTAAAAGGAGTTGTGAAAATATTTATGGAACATATTCTCCAGCAGTGAGAAAGTTTTCACGCAGTAAGAAAAGTTTTACACAGTGAGAAAGTTGTTTACATAGTAAAAATAACAGCAACAAGCACAAGCTTGACTAATCCACAAATACCATAGCTTAATGGAAAAAATTATGATTATTGGGCCATTACAATGAGAGTCATGTTTGCTTCACAAGATATATGGGAGCTGGTGGAACAAGGTTTCCAAGAACCAGTAGATGCAGCAGCATTGGATGCTTTAACAGCAATAGAAAGAGATGTGTTGAGAGATAACAAGAAGAAGGACAACAAATCCCTCTTCTACATTTTTCAAGAAGTGCATGAGAGTATATTCTCAAATATTGCAGCAGCAACAAGGTTTAAGGAGTCGTGGGATATTCTCAAGACAGCCTATCAAGGCATGGAGAAGGTGAAGACAACAAAGCTACAAATGTTGAGGAGAGACTTTGAAACTCTTTGTATGAAAGAGTCTGATAACATAGACTCATTCTTCACACATGTGATTGGGTTGGTTACTCAGATAAGGTCTCATGGAGAGACATTTGAGGAAATATGAATATTAAATAAAATCTTGAGAAGCCTACCCTCAAGATTTGATGCCATAGTAGTGGTAATAGAAGAGACGAAGAATCTCTCAATATTTTCAGTGGATGAGCTTTGTGCATCCTTGGTGTGTCATGAACATAGACTGAACAGAACGGTGAAATCCTCATTGGAGCATGCATTCAAGACACAGATGTCTCTTGGTCAAGGTAGAGGTCGAAGAAGATCAAACTACCAAGGAAGAGGAAGAAGCCCACACAGAGGTGGAAGAAGCAGCCTTGCTAGCACAAGTGGAAGGGGCAGCAATCAAAATCAAAGCGAAGGCTCAAGCTAGAATCAAGCACATGGACAAATGTATGAAAAATCCCAAGTCCAACGTCATTATTGTAAAAAGTATGGGCATTATGCCAATGAATGTAGAAAGAAACAAAATGACATGAATAATAAGCAAAATGCAAATTTTGCAAAAGAAGATAAGAACCAGAGTAATGTGCTTCTAACATGTAATGTAGCACAAGAAAAACAAGATGATGTATGGTTTTTAGACTTAGGTTGTAATAACCACATGACTGGAAATGTAGCAATGTTTGCCAATCTTGATGAGAATGTGAAGTCTGAAGTGACAACAGGGACTGATAGCAAAATATTTGTCATGGGAAAATGAAGAGTGTCAATATTGACAAGGAAGGGAGAAAAGAAATTTGAGCCAGATGTATATTATGTACCTGGCCTGAAATGTAACCTTATAAGCATTGGACAACTCGTGAACAAGGGATACAATGTGTTTTTTAAGAATGATGTGTGTACTATCATGGACATACCTCCAAGTAAAAGGGTCATTGCAGAAGTGCACATGACAAAGAATAGGATGTTTCCTCTCAAGCTTAGAACAAACTTGAATGAAGGAGGTGTGGTAGCAGCAGTCACACAAGAGGTGTTTCAAGAAGAAGTGAAATATGAAAACTGGTTATGGCATTTGAAATTTGGACATCTCAATTTTGGAGGGTTGAACCTCTTGCATAGAAAATGCATGGTAAAGGAATTACCACTCATAGAAAAACCGGACAGCCTATGTGAAGGATGCATCTTGGGCAAACAACACAGAGAAGCATTCCCAGTAGGGAAGAGTATAAGGGCAAAGGCACCCTTGGAGATTGTCCACTCAGATTTGTGTGGACCAATGCAAACGCCATCTTTAGCTGGCAGCCATTATGTTTTGACATTCATAGATGACTACACAAGGAAGACATGGGTCTATTTTCTAAAACAGAAAAGTGAATTGTTTGAACAGTTCTGTCACTACAAAGCTCATGTTGGGAAGCAAAGTGGACAGTACATCAAAGTGTTGAGAACTGACAAAGGTGGAGAATATATCTCCAAAGATTTCCTACATTTCTATAGGGAGAATGGCATACACAAGCAGTTTACCACAAGGTACACACCACAGCAAAATGGTGTTGCAGAAAGGAAGAATAGGACCATCATGAACATGGTCAGAAGTATGTTGAAGGCAAAACATTTTCCAAATGAGTATTGGGATGAAGTTGTCAGTTTTGCAGCGTATATTTTGAATAGATGCCCAACCAAAGCTGTTATGAACAGAGTTCCAGAAGAAGCATGGAGTGGAAAAAATTTGTTTGTCACTCAAATGAAATTATTTGGATGTGTGGCATACACACATTTCCCGGATCAACTAAGGAAGAAGTTGGACAACAAGGGGGAGAAGTGAAACTTTGTTGGATACAGTGATGAGTCCAAGGCATATAAATTCTACAAACCACCAAGAAAGTTATAATCAGTAGAGATGTGCAGTTCATCGAAGAAGAAGCTTGGGATGGAAGCTTAGAGAAAACAGTGAACGTGAAGACATGTGTGTCTCACGAAGAGCAAGAGGAATGCACAACAAAAAATAGTTCCTCCACGGTGGTTCCTCCTCCACCTACACAAGTACAGTAGAGCACACCACAAGCTGGAAACAAAACAACCTTGAAAAATAAAGGAAGTGCTTCTCCAATCACACCACAAGGATCAGAAACTCCCTCGAATTCAAGTGGAACTCCAAGCACACGAAGAAGACCAAAATTCAGAAATATAAGTGAAATATATCAGCAAGATGAAGCTGATAGAAGCACTGATATCTAAATTCATTATTTACATTATTTTGTCATGTAGATGACCCAATCCATTTTGAAGATGCAATCAAGGAAGATAAATGAGTTGCAGCAATGAATGAAGAGATAAGTGAAATATAAAATAATGACACATGGGAGTTAGTGGACCTCCCACAAGGTAAAGAAGTCATTGGAGTGAAATGGGTCTATAAGACCAAGAGCAATGCTGAAGGCAAGATTCACTACAATATGAAGGGTCATTTAGCCTCATATTAGCACAACTATTTATAAAAGATTTGAGAAATTTTCACTTTTCAAATAGTGGTGCAAAATTGGTGATAATGTGGAGATACGCAAGTGGTGCTATGTTTTCTGGTGCAAAGGTGGAGTTAGTAAAAAAATGTTAAATTTGGTGTTAAATGCATATGTGGCATTCCATGGTGTATGGTGAAAACCACCAAAAAACAATGTGACATGGATCAAGATATTGTGATGCAAAGCACCAAAACCAATTTTACAAAAAAAAAAAAATTATCATAAAAATATCAAAATTATTATTATAATAATAAATTATATATGGTGCAAAACACCATAAAATAAAAACAAAAAGGTAAAAAAAAGACATTTATTATTATTATTATTATAGTAAAATTATATATGGTGCAAAGCACCATAAAATATGAAATGGTGCAAAAAAAATAACCTCCTTTATTTAGAAAGGTTATATATTGCCAAGGTTTAAAGATAGACTAAGAAGTTGTATTTGATCATTTAGAAGTTACTTGTCCGTGATTATGGATCCTGGGAAGAGTTTGATTTTAATACCAAAGACAAAATTTTGACCATTTTCTTTTGCTTAAATCCAATTACCATAATAAACCATGCTATGAACTGCGCGCGGTGTCTGTGCGATGCATTCCAGAGTGCACCTGCGAGCTACAACTCTGACATGGCCCCAAGAGGGGGCCCCGAGGCCACTCCTCCACTTCCGCCCGAGTTGATTGTGTTTAGGAAGCTTGTAACAGGTTGAAACAAACGCCCAACAAGTGAAAAACAACACAAATTTGTCAAAAGGATGGAATCCATTCCCACAATTTCTCTGACGATCGAAGAACCTTATAGATTGGTTTGAATCTAGCAGAACGAGGGCTCATTGGGCAGTTCACCATGCTCTGGCCCTTGCCCAAAGTCGTTGATGCTTGGGTTCAAAGGAACTGGAGACCTCTGTCAAATAAGGAATCAGAAGTTTCTTAGTCAGTAATGGCTTCTTCGTCTTTGTCTCTGATTCAGTGGAGGATAGGAATATCATAATCAGAAATGGCCCGTATTCTATGGGCCCCCAGGGTCTGTACTTGAACCAATAGACCCCAGACTTAGATCCATCTCCGTATTTTCCCTCGGTTGTTCCTGTTTGGGTACACCTTCCCCACTTACCTCTGCACTGTTAGAACCCCAAATCTCTACAAACCATCGGCAATAAGCTTGGAAAATATATAGATAGAGCAGAAAGGAGAGATCAATACTCCTTTGCAAGAATTTGTGTAGAAGTCAACTTGGAGGAAGGCCTCCCTGAAGCTATTAAGCTCACGGTGGTTGATTGGTCACACATATAGGAGTTATATTACAATCAACTCCCATTTAAATGTCGACACTGCCATGGCTACGGGAACTTCGCCAGGTATTGCAAAAATAAAGCAGAGGAGGAAGTCGAGAAATCGAAGGAAGAACAATGGACTCGGGTCCAAAAAACAGTTCTAGCTAAACATAATAACATAACTAGAGGGAAAGGTGTGCCCTCGGGGAGCAAAGCACCTACCTCGGTGTTTCAAGGGGAGGGGTGCTATGTCCCTCCAAGAGCAGAGGCATCTAGCAACCCCTTTGAAATTCTCAGCACCCTAGAAGAACTCCTAGCTGCAACAATCGTAGAAGAGGTCGAACAATAGCCCACATCTATTCAAGAAGATAAAAGCCAAGAAGAAAAAACCCCTCTACAAGCCGAAACACCAAGAGGAGCCTCTAGCCCCCCATCCTATGCAGAGATGACAAGGAAGAAGTCTCCAGAGATCTATGGATCCTCGGAAGAAGAGACTTTCGAGAGGCCCTCAAAAATAATTGGGAGGAAATCTCATAGAGAGGAAAGAGAAGAAGAGGCTAAGAAACAAAAAATGCAAGGTAGCAACCCACGATTGAGATGTCCATTGGAAAAAACACTAGAACCAAGCCTCTCAAAGGAAGCCCCCTCTCTGCTAGTAAATAATACGTTTAGTCTCTTGGAATTACAGAGGCTTGGGGAGTCCCTTAAAAGTTGAAGTTGTGAAGAACCTCCTGAAATCTGAATCCCGAGAGATCCTCATGCTCCAAGAGACTAAAATAGAATGGGCTACCCTTCTAGACCTCAGCAATGTGAAATGGAGAAAAAAATCTAGAAAAGCAGAAAGTGCAAGGGGTACTTGTGGTGGGCTTGCCACTCTCTGGGAGGATGACAAATTCCACCTCGAAAGCTCCTTTGAAATGCAACATTGGATCTATACCAAACTCCAGCATCTTGCAAGTAAGATCACCTTCGCCCTCTTTAATATTTATGTCCCAGTCCTCTATGCAAAAAATAAGGACTGTTGGAAAACCCTGTTTGATTTTTTAGAAGCTTACTCCCCCAAGAATATAATTCTAGCAGGAGATTACAATCTAGTTATTGAACCAAAGGAAAAAATATGGGGTATCAATAGTAGGACCATTTCCTACCCTTTGTGGAAGACTTGATTCAACAATGGGACTTACTAGATTTCAATCCAAAAAAAGGGCTCTACACTTGGTCAAACAATAGAGCTGGGGCAAAGCATAATTCAGCCAGTCTTGACAGAATTTTACTTCAGAGCACCTTCCTCTCCAAAAAGAAGATTATCTCCACTAAAATTCTACCAAAGTTGACATCTGATCATAAAACCATCCTTTTGCTATTATAAGATGAGGAAAATCTGGGGTTCATCCCCTTCCGGTTCAACCCTCTTTGGTCAGATAGGGATGGGTTTATGGAGACAATTTCTAAGGCTTGGTCCATCCCTGTCATTGGATCGCCCAGTTATGTGTGGGAACATAAACTCAAGGCCACCAAAATAGCCCTGAAAGAATGGATAAAAAAGCCTTCAAATTTCCCCTCTAGTCTTAGAAAGCAGGCCTCTAAGCAGCTGCTCGATCTGCAAATGGACTTGGATCTTCAAGACATCACCTATTCATAAATTCAGACTAAGCAAGAAGCCCAACTTAGCACTCTCTGCACATTTAGAGTTTAGGAAGAATCCTTGAGGCTCAAATATCGTAATCTTTGGCTCTTGTCTGGAGATAAAAATTCTTCCTACGACCACAAGCAAATTCGAGCTCACCTATTTGGAAAACACAATATAACATGAAAAACACTTTTTAAGTCATAAAAGTTAGAGAGATTTGTACCTGAATTTGGTTTTTCAAACCGATTAATCCATCAGCAGTCGCAACAACTGTTGGTTGGGACGCCCCCACAGCCATAATTTCTCCCTGTCAAACATTAGAAAGTTCACTTTAACAGTTATCCTTGAACAAAGAGAAAACTTGTGTGGCTCAACTTGAGAATGGAATCGACTGAACCCATTTGAAGACAATTATGTAGGGTTTACTTACAGACCCAGGAGGCAGGATTACATCAAAACGGTCCACACAAAACATTCCTAAATTAGATAGAGTAAAAGTTCCTGCAAAGAGGCCATGAATATAAGAATTAAGCTTTTATAGTTGACCTTGTTAAACTCAAGACACATCTACTTCAATGTGTAGGACACAAAAAACAGTTATAGTGACAGCCTTGTGTTGGGAATGGCTAAAATATACCAAACAATAGACAGGGAAATTCTCTTTTGATCAGAAAATTAAAGCAGATCCAGAACACGAATAAGCAGAACATATTCATAGTGCATTTTCACAAACCTGTATTATATTCTTGAGGTTGAAGCTACTTTGCACGAGCCTTATCTACCAATTCCTTTCATTTCCTAGAGAGAGTATATGTATCAACCTAAATGCAAGATACAAACTCTGAAAAAGTTTAGCATTACAAAATTTCAGTCGGCAAGTAATGTACAATACTACTAAGGCTTCATATATTGAACTGTAAAAAAAAAATGTAGAAAAAATTTGAATTTTATATAACAGAGGTTGAGATCTAAATTCTATATGATCTGGATTCCAAACCTTGTCTGCATCCTGAAGCACAGGTGTAATTAGGCCTCCATCCATAGCCATAATGATTGCAATGTTTATGTTGCTATTGCAGGTGAAACTCTTTCCATATTTGCAGCTTGCATTGATTGTTGGGTGTTTGGCTAAAGAAAGGGCAGCGGATTTTGCAAGTAATGCAGTCATTGTCACTCCTATAGACTTGATCAGCACATGAGAGTCCAACTTGGAAAAATTTGTAGTACCTCAAGGCATCTGCATACAACAAAGGTCTTCTACCTCCTCATGACATTATAAATCAAGTTAAATTTTCATACTGTTGGAAACAAACTTCTCAGGGAAGCTCAACATCAAAGTTGCATCCAATATGCCCATCATCAAAGTCGACGGTGAGTAAGACTACATACTTTAAAAACAAACTCTCACGAAAAGAGGCCTAGGGCCTCATCCTGCTATAAATTATAATAAATGCCATAATGGGAATCTAAAGTCTGGATTATGTTGACCAGGTATAACCTATAGGGAAGATGCATAAACCAAAAATGTGGAGGAAAAAAAAGTAACTAAAGTATAGAAACGTTGAGAACAACTTCATAAAGCCACAAAATTCCAGTTAAATAACAAGAAATCACACCCAAAATTTAATCATGGAAATTGCACCATGTTGAAGCTCAAGATATCATCTTGATAGATGGATGAAGAAGAAAATTGCACTCCTCAACATATCATAGTTACAGAATGTGACAGTGAAAACATGGGGGAGGAATAAATCAAATATTCAATGCCAGAAAATACACCATAATAAAGTTAAGAAATGAAGAAAAGAATGGTGATATTGTTTTCATTTCATGGTCCATCTCATATATGGTTGTACTAATGTTAATTACTTTTTTGTAATAGTATATGGTCCAACATATGATGAGGTCAGCATTACCCATGTTACAACATCTTCCTCATACAGGGTTGTAGAAGCACCTCTCAACAAAACCATCATTTAGAAATGCCATTGCTTGGGTGACTTGCTCATATTACCAAAGCTATATGCTGATTTTTTCATTGAGAGGTGATGTTTTTATTGTGTTGGCAGATTTTCAACAATATTTTCATATGTGACTTTAGTCGTTGATATGTCCAGTACCAATGATCTGCGTATTTGGACTCCACTCATACTTCATGGTGCCCAGGAGAACGATAGTAGGAGCCATGAAAGTGTCATTCAGAGAGTGATTGGCTGTAAACCTTCCACTTGGAATTTCCCCTTCATCGAGCTATTATGATGCATCATTTATCAAATTAATGTTGCCACATATTCCAACAGAAACAGAGTAGCAAAATCATAGGTCGGTTTTGTAAGCTTATAACCATATGACACGTGCACATTCTCATATCAACGGTTAATGCACAATGAAGTTGTGGTACCCTAGCATAATGTAGAGTCTATACTCTAGACCATGTTAGCTATTGGTTCCTCAAGAAGCATTTTCACCTAGCTAGGAGAGCACTTCATGTGATGTGGAGGGTTAGTGTTCCCCTAGCCCCTTTGTTGTATATTGATTGACTTAGTTTTCGAGAGCTTAGTAGGTATATATGCTAGGGAGGCTTACTTTGATGTGGCAGTTGGCACACATGGCAGTTTGACACCTTCTACATGGGTGCACTTGTTTAGGAGAATGGGTGCTTAGGAAAAGTGGATTAACAACCTCGAAGGACATTATGCACTTGGAGGTTGGGCACAGAGCCCTAGAGGCATAGGAGCTACCATGCATATATGGTAAGGAAGAAAACTTGACTTGAGGAGCCATTGTTGGTGAATGGACCATCTTGATTAGAGGATCCCTTGACATCTGGACACCTAGATTTGGAGAGTGCACCACCTTTGGGATTGTAGAAACCATAGATGAAATAATCATAATAAGAAATTAATGGACAAAAGTCCAGAAAATATTAAATCAGCGATAATTTGGAAATAATTAGGGAAAATTGAGAATTGACCAATCTTGATACACCTGTACTGTTACACAAAATAATCAAGATAATTTCAAAATAATTGTTTCATTAATTGTGTCAAGATTAGATGAAGATCTTCATCTACGGTAGAAACCCTATTGTGCCCTGTGGTATTCATGCTTAAAGCGGCTCTCCACTGGAGGCATTGTTGTTGACTTAGCAATAGGGTTGCTTGTAGACTTGGTCCATGTTTTATTGTTAGCCTCCCTCACCTCAATATATATAAAGGTAGGAGATTGTCTTTGTTATCACTTGTATTATGTCTTAGAGATGTGATGGTGTGATGCTGTCTATTGGAGGATCTCAGAAGAACAATTATTTACTCACGTAACAGGGAAGTGCTTGTGAGAGGCATGTGTTGGAGATCATGGGCTTGTGCAATGCAAGTGAAGAGTAAAGCTTGTGAGATGAAATTGTGGATCTAACGGTTGGATAGTTCATGTGATACTAGGTTGTTGTTGAGGTTATGGAAAGGTCAGTATAGCTTGGTGGGATGCCTTGGTAAGCATCTAGTTTGCAGAGAGTGTGATTGCTCTGGCCAGTGCTTGGGAAGCTTTGGAGAAGTTATTGCTTGAGATAAAGCAGGAAGACTTGGTGTATCATCTTTGGAAACACTAATGTATTGTACACTATCTTCATATTGTGACAAAAAGGACTTGTGCCAATACTGTCCTAATTTTTTTTATTATGATATGATTTTCAGACCTTGTTTTCACATGTTTTGAGCAAGTTTCATGGATGTTTTGATATGCTTATTTTGGAACAACAAGGCTGAAATATTGAGTGATTTGGAATGTTTTAGATGAAACTTCGGACCTGAAATGTGTTGATATATTTCCATTGTTACTAAATGTAATTTCCAAATATACATACTTAATTACAGCATGCTCTAAGGGTTGTTGCATTGACCTATTGTTGGAAGTATTTTGCAGTATTTATCTACTTGAACTTGCCTACTAGTGGTGGACAGATTTGAGATATTTTCAGGTGTATTTCTAAATATTCCGGTTCAGCCATGAGGTTGAAATTTATATGTGATAGATCCATGACCTCATTTAAGTGAGGCAGAAATTTCAAATTAGGAAGAATTTTAAAATTCCTACAGAATAGATCTATCACATTAAGAAAATATGTTATTTGCCTATTCTTGTACCCACTATGATATGTGGAAAAGTGTGTTAAGGGACACTACAGAGTTGTCCTACCTAAGCGTTATACTATATAGTGTGATACATAACAAGAAACCCAAAACATACGAGAAAAACAAGCGGACAACAAGACCAAAAGAGACAATGCAGATTAAAACAGAGATAGGCTTGTATGTACGTTTATTTTGGATATGAGAGAATGAGATACAAGAATGCAGGGATCGAAGAAATATGAGAAATCACAGGAAGTCTTAATTGTCAAAACAATTGTGACAAAGTTCAATCCTATCACCCAATCAATACAAAATTGCATAGCTACAGTGTAACATTGTATGATGAACACTACGATTGCATAATGATTTACAAATGGAGTGTAAATATTCTTGGATGTCAAACCTCCATGACAAGCTATGTATCTAATTAGTTCTTGGACAAATATGTTGGACATGTAATAATATCAGTCCGGAGAATGAATGTTGGTGTAATTATTTGGATATAGGCTGCTAAGTGAATATATCCATGTGAAATTCATGCCACTGTCCTTTCAAATTCATTGTCATAAAGTATACTCTTATTTTTTTCTGGAAATGAAGTTCTCTCCCATATATCAAATGGAATAGCACTAGCTAGTGTATAACAAATTGATAACAACGAACACACCACTTAGCCTAAAAACATCTTTATTTTCAGAAATTCTAGTTTGATTTAAAAGCCATCACATGAGTAGCTTGGTCATATTTTAGCCTTTTCTATCTTTTCCAGTCACAATGATGAGCTTGGAGCTTCCAAGCTATGTCTGTTTTTCGTCCCATTACTGCTTCCAATAATCTCATCATGTGTGCAAGTGATAAGTCATCTTTCCTTTGGGACTATGGACAAGTTTCAAAACATAGAAATACTTTGAGAGCACATCATCCTCATAACATGACACATATTGATTCATGTGTCCAGGAAAATGTTACTATGATCCATAAAACCATGAAGGGAAAGAAAATATGCATCAAGAAAAACTATCTACATCAACATGAAAGGTCCATGCATCACCAAGATCAACCCAAAACAAGAAGCATGAGATCACCAAGAAACAAACAATCAACGAAAATATGGAAACGGTGTAGTAGAGGGTTTGTTACCATCATCATCACACTGAACAATATCATCTCAAAGTTGGGCATCACTACATTCTGGAAGGAGTAGCATTTCTAGGTTGTACACCTCAAAATTAAGTATCAATAATGATGACCTCATCTAGTAAGGGAAGGATGGAAGAAACATCCAAAGGATAGGATGTACTAGATGATGAAGTAATCCCTTTAGTCCCGACTCCCCATAGAATCTTCAATAACTACAAAGGATTGTTAAAATTGGAAACTGGGGAAAAATTCTGCCATGGACAACTCTTATGGGAAAGATAATTGCAGAATTGAATTCCTCTTTTCGGGAGGACCAAAATTGATCTAAAGATCGTCAAATTTGGACAAGTAGAAGTGGTATTTTGAATTTATTCTTCCTCACGTAAATTAACAAGGTCGGCCTTATCTCCATGTCATCCCATCATGTCCAATAGGCACGTCTCTTCACCCTCTTCATCTTATATAAATAGAGGCACCTTCCTAAGTCATTTGATCCATCCACGCTTGGAGAAATGTTTGAGGCATCCAAGTACTTAGTAGAGGAGGACGCAGGGTGATTTGTCTTTGGGTTTTGAGATGCTTTTGGTCAGCCACAGGTCTTGAGGAAAGTTCTAGTTGGTACAGAGAATGTACTAGGATGGTTCTGCTCTTAGAAGTATGCTTCAGTTAGGTCGCAATATTTTACCCTCTTGTTTGATGAACCCGGATCCATTAGAAGGATGACCAAGGCCATTAAACCAAGTTTGGGCATACCTCATGGTCTTCTGAGAACAACGATTCCCATGGAAAGGATGGT
Organism: Pinus albicaulis; assembly: GCA_034641835.2. Lineage (NCBI taxonomy): Eukaryota > Viridiplantae > Streptophyta > Pinopsida > Pinales > Pinaceae > Pinus > Pinus albicaulis. The sequence continues at coordinate 1,092,072,740 of CM076572.1, read as the reverse complement.
CGAGCTAATTTGGGCTCTTTTCAAGGTCACTTAAGGTCTATCCCAACAGAAATTATCTTTATGTACTAGCTTCATATGTTTCAAGGTTTAAACCAATGGTTGATGGAGATTGTAAAGCTCTATATCAGTTCATTCTAAGGCACTATCTCTACAAGGAAGTGTGAGCTCCTTTGAAGGTCCTTCACATATATTTGTTGATATATGTTAGGTCTGAAATATGCCCTAACTAGAACTGCAATAATATCAAGAATTGATTTATTTGGGTTCACGATCATCAGCTTGATGTCTGCTTTTTTCAATTCAGTATTAAACTTCTTCAAGAGACAGACTTGGAGTCACTTTGCCTACCGTTGATCTCGGTATAAGATAGAGTATGTCTTCTACTGTCTGAAGGTTGAATCGAAGTTATGTCTGGACTACTTCTTGATCATTTGAAGGGAGGTATTGATCATCTTATTGGCAAGTCATGCTTGACTCTATTTGTACTCTCATACTCTGCTGAACATTTGATATTTGATAATAAGATAAATTGATCAAGGGTTTTTCCCTGGCTTGAGCCATATCCTTGTGTCATGTTGTCTTGGCTTGTTCTCTGCTCTTATCATCTATGTTCTTTCATCAGTTACTCTTTATATGATTATGTCCTATGTGATTGCTAATGGAAATGAAATGAATTAAATTTGGTCTAATATGGATCTTAGAAGTAACTATCCTCAACAAAGAACATATTGTCCTAAAATTAACATTGTATCAGAGATCAGTTGAGGACAAGCCCAAGTAAGAACGCAATCACTAAGAAGTTTGTAGGGTGAAGTATTGTTATCCGAACCATGGAAGATGTAGATCTGAGGACAATAATGAAGTTATGACAGTTTCCACAGTCTTAGAATACATATTCAAGATTCAGATCTCTACCTTCGTTAGACATTCGATCATCTATTCAAATTTACATGGAGATATATGATATTGGAAGGAACATGAGATATTGATACATCTTAATGGTCGTGATATCCTTGTTCCACAATTTGTCTCATCTACTCGGCAGTATGGACCACTGTTGTGAACATCTCGATAACATCCCGATTTTATCTTTAAGTCACAATTTTTTGGCCTAGCCGATGTGTGCCGATTTTTAAAAATATTTTTATGGTATCTTAATTTTGCTGATGTTTGCTGATTTTTACCGTTATTTTCCCGATTTTTACGATTTTTTTTTTTTCTATACCCTTGTCGATTTTATCCGGATGTCGATGTTCATAACATTGGTATAGACAGACCCTATATTCAAATATTGTTCAGATCTTGTGTGAAGTTGAAAGTGTTGAATCTTGATTTTTATTGTCAATATCGCCACGTTCATATCAAATCCAATTGAGGTGAATTATGAATTTTTGAGGCATGGTATCCTGGGTCTACTATCAACCATAAGGATGAATGAGAAGCTCATAAGTGCCACTCTAGAAGTTTTATCAGTGGCACCACTTGATCTAAATGTGAATCCAAACTTGAATGTAGTCCTGATAGCATGCCTTACTATATATGTTGGTTGATATCATTCTGTCAAGGGACCATGCAATGCAGTTTCCTCTGATTCCAAATTGTTCCCTGCTATTGAGCGCTTTCTACCAAGAAGTGGAATCAGTCACCAATAAACTGCCATCTTCCATAATTTTAAATCTATGGAAGTAGAGTTCACCAAATCACATCTTGTGCAAGTGGTATGCATTGAAGAAGCATTGGCTTGAAAACAATTTTTTGGGATTGCCATTTTGTATACATGGTATTGAGATGTTATCTCTTGGATCATTCAAAACTGGGGTTATCCTCTTGGAAGGACTCTTTGTATATGATATTTGTTTTGGGTCTTATTCACTCTTGTGATGGTTAGTATAGCCAAGTCCTTTGATGCTCTCATTAAGCTACTTTTTTCCTCAACAGATGCAGCCCAACCTTATTCTATGCTTGGGCTTGGTGATATTGTTATTCCAGGTCTATGCTTGCTACAAGACATCAATAATGATCATATTGTGCTTTTAGATTATGCTCTTAGAACTGTTCTCTTCCTGCTTTAAGACTTTCAAATTGGTATCTTTGCCTCAGTACTATTATGTCATGTCCCAATAACCTCATATTTTTTTATTGGAATCTATCCTTGATGATCCCTCAGTATGGGCATCTATTCTTTCACCTTGATCATGCATGGTTCTTCTACAACATAGCACGTAAAGTATATCTAAGATTTGGTCGGTATAAATCAAGTCTAAAGTAAGATTTTCATCTATACTCAGCTATAGTAGGAATCGATTCACATAATTCTTTGGTCAAAAAGATGTATGGCATCGATACTTATTCTCCGAGATCATCAAACTGTTTTCATACAGTTCATATATAAATAATAATGGTATGGTAAATCATTATTGGAGTGGGTTTTTTTTTATGGCACTACGTAAAATATGTCTCTATGTGAGATCCAAGACTTGCACAGTTTGAATTTCTTATGTCAGTTGAGCTATGCTGAGAATATATTCATTTTCTGAAAGAAGATAGCAACTGGAATCAAGTGGTGGAAGCTTGAAATCCAACCTCATTCAGATTTAAGAATCTTCTATTAGGAAGCTTTAAGTATCGAAGTTGAGATTCTACTAAAGTCGAGATTCTCCTAGAAGCTTGAAGCTATCATAAACCTCACTAGGTATTTGTGACATTAGGTCCACTATGCAAGCTTAATACTTTCTTTGGCACTGTGTAATCCCTGTTATAGTCTTGTTCAAAATCGAAGTTGTGAACAAGACAGATGTAAATCGAGGATATCTAATATTTTGAAGTGGCTTCAGTGGATGTTGGCATCAGTAAGCTAGAATAATTTGTTGTGAAGAGTATAACTCTTGTAGACACATCAGGTTGTCGCCTTAAGAAAGAATCTCAATATACCGTCCCGATTGGTAAAAATAATTTTTAGTAGTAACAATTACAATATAAAGTTTTGTTGGATGTATAACTGGTTTGATAGAAATATAAAGCTTTTCTGGCTGTAAGCGTGTTTTTTTTTAATAAGTATAAGTTTCATAGGCATCTTCTTTATAATCATTGCTCAGTAGATTAAAGTATAGTGACACTCCTTTCAACAATGAAGATTGTAGTTGTTGTATTAAATGGCATCTCAGGTATTGGCTCAGATCTATCTCCAATATCCCATTGTCATTATCCTGACAGTCTACAGTGGATATCTATGGAGAAGTTGTCAGTAAGGGAAGTTTCACTATTTCACCTTCAGAAAAAAAAAAATCTTGTCACGTCACCTTCTTACAACATGATAAAGTGTCATCTCAAAGATGGGAGTGTATATTGTCAAATGCTTGATGATCACCTATAGTAAGGATTCAAAGTGAGCTATAATGTTTTGATGATGTCTGCTACCACTGAAAAAGGGAGTTAATCTTTTCTTTTAGATATCGCTTTATTCCTAAAAAATTCTGGCAATATGGAACAGTTGTTGATTCAAATATAGACTATGTTCGGTAAAATTGGTGTATACCTTGATACAGAGACCCTCAAGTCGATTAAGCCTTATACATTAGATAGTTGTTCATTAAGAGCACATATTGGTGCCATATATATATATATATATATATATATATATATATATATATATATATATATATATATATATATATATATATTGCGAATACAACAAATTCTTGTCACATCACCTTCTTACAACATGATAAAGTGTCATCTCAAAGATGGGAGTGTAGATTTTCAAATGCTTGATGATCACCTATAGTAAGGATTCAAAGTGAGCTGTAATGTTTTGATGATGTCTGCTACCACTGAAAAAGGGAGTTAATCTTTTCTTTTAGATATCGCTTTATTCCTAAAAAATTCTGGCAATATGGAGCAGTTGTTGATTCAAATATAGACTATTTTCGGTAAAATTGGTGTATACCTTGATACAGAGACCCTCAAGTCGATTAAGCGTTATACATTAGATAGTTGTTCATTAAGAGCACATATTAGTGTCATATATATATATATATATATATATATATATTGCGAATACAACAAAGATTGAAGTCTGTTGCACTAGGACATCATTGAAGCACAATAAGCAGTGAACATGGCTCAATTATGAAGCCATTTTAGCACATCTTTGTTGTATATTGGAGAATAATATACGAAGCATCCGACGCTTCACTTTATATGATATGATATAAGACATTCCTGTTTTATGGCATGTCTGAATGGATAGATCTAATAAGTAGGTTACCTGATGGACACTTTGCAAAGACAAGTTTGGGCTTCTCAGAGGGAGTAAGTATAGTTAAATATTTCCTTCATCAATATATGCAAGAAGCAGAGGATGGACAGATTTCATGAGAAATCTAAGACGCTTGAAGTGGAAGGACACCTAGTAGCTTCACGTAATACACAAGCCTGTGTTCACACTCTATGGTCATTGCTTCCTTTGTTTTGAAACTACCCAATAGACACAACTCAAAAATTTCTGGATATTGCAAAGAAATAGCGTGCATCACTTCTTAAAGAGCCAGATTTACGTGGCATAATTTGTTCAAGCTTGCATATACTTATTCAGCAGAACAAAAAAGAACAGGAAGAAACTCTCCATAACTTGAGTAGTTTAGAACAGGTTGAGGCCTTGGAAATCAGTCTGGCTGAGCAACAAGCCAAGTCTCTCTACAACTCAAAAGTTGCATCAGAGAATATGAAGAGTTTGAGGAAAATTTCTCTCGGATTTCTTTCAACTTTATTTACCATATTAATTTCATCTCCCCAAGACAAGCGTGGATATCTGCAGGCTACTATTGCAGACATAGCTTCTGTAGCTAACAAGGAAGTATTCAAACATTTTTTTATCAGTGCTATGAAAAAGTTTCTCAAAGTAACACAAGAAGCAACTAAATCTGGCCATGCAAGAAAATCTTCTATGGAAGTTGATGGTTCAAACAATGAACAGACATCAGCATCAACAACGACCCAACTCTTAGATCTGGTAGTATCACTTCTGCAGGGTCTAGACATTGAATCTGTGAATATGCTTTTTGCTGCTACAAAGTGTTAGAAATATTCAAGACAACAGGGGAATAATGCTTTTCCCTCAACAAAAGGAGTTCACACAGAGTTGTGGAAATTACTTTAACCAAGACAACACATTTACTAAAGTTTACACAGAGTTGCGGAATTCACTTAATCCATACCATAAAGTTACGGAAATCAAATCATATGAATCTTCTTTTCAATACAGAGTGGCGGAGGTTAAAATCGCAACTATAGAGAGGAGCAAATACAATCAACTAATTTTACTCACGTGAAACAAAGTAAAATAGAGTGTTGTGGTAAAACACATACCTGAAAATTCCAGAACTATATCACAACTAACCAAACTTTATGTAAAAACTTCAACACATGAAATACATTAACATATGGAGGCGCTCCTTCACAAGTAAAACAAGACTTCTTACTTGGATTTACATTCACCGTGAAAATTCCAGAACTATATCGCAACTAACCAAACTTTATATAAAAACTTCAACACATGAAATACACTAACATATGGAGGCGCTCCTTCACAAGTAAAACAAGACTTCTTACTTGGATTTACATTCACCGTGGTTGCTGAGTAACACACAGTAAAAATTGTTTTCACGCACCCACAAAAATTCGCTTCACGATTTTCTCCACTTTTCTTTCCAGACTTACATCTGCCACATTACACAACACTCTCTATCTTGCTCACTCTAACATTTCATGTAAAATATAAGCACATATATATCTAAGACATTTAATTCATGACAGACCAAATTTAATACAAAGTATGGGCGAACATCATTTACTGGACATTACAGAACTTGCGTGAACTAAACATAACTTGCGGATTAAATATTTGCCCATGCTCATTTAATAACCATGTATTAACTTCTATTTGAATTTGATTTATTTAATTTGTTGCGGAATGGGTAATTTTCCTTTTCTCAGAACCTGTCCTTCTCTGCACACGCAATCTGCAACCTGCAAAACATTAACTGAGGTAAGGATGCTACCAGTTCATTTACTGCGGTGGTTGAGATTAATTTCCAACACTCCCCCTTAATCGCAACTACCGCCACTAACCATTGCCAGACAATCTCTGAGATAAACAAAATTTTCACGTGGCAATGGCTTTGTGAAGATGTCTGCAAATTGTTCTTCTGGCCTGTAATGCTGCAACACAATCTCACTGTTGTTAACCAATTCTCTTATGAAATGATATTTGGCATCAATATGCTTTGTTATTTTATGAAAGACATAATTCTTTGATAGTGCAATTTCTAAACTGTTATCACATAAAATAGTGGTTGCTCCATCTTGTTCATGACATAAATCATGCAACATCCTTCTCATCCAAACTTCTTGACATGATGCTCCTGTTGCGGTGACATACTCAGCTTCTGATGTTTATAATGACACTATCAGCTGCTTCTTGGAAGCCCATGAAATGGCTCCCGAACCCAAATGAAAAACATATCCTGACGTGCTCTTTCTGTCATCAACACTTCCTGCCCAATCACTGTCAGTGTAACCAACCAGCCTAAAATCATCAGTTCCAGAGTACAAAATGCCATACTCCTTTGTCCCATTGACATACTTTAAAATTCTTTTCGCTGCTTGCCAATGTGTCTCCTTGGGTGTCTCCATGAAATTCGACACCAAACTCACTACATACATTATATCAGGCTTAGTTGCAGTCAAATACATTAGGCTACCCACCATGCTCTTGTATAATGTCGGATTGACATTGCTGCTGCAATCTTCCTTTCTCAACTTCAACCCCATGACAGTTAGAGTTGGTGATGGCTTGCTGTTTTGCATATTAAACCTCTCCAAAATTTGTGCTACATACTTTGCTTGAGAAATAAAAATTCCATTTTATGTTTGATTTACTTCTATGTCCAAAAAATATCTTAACAAACCCAAGTCAGTCATTTCAAACTCACTTTTCATGACTACTTTGAAATCAATGATGAGAAGATTATCATTGCCTGTAAAAATAAATTCATCTACATATAAAATGACAATAAGAAGCTTACCATCACTCTGTTTGATGTAGAGAGTAGGTTCACCATCACACTTATCGAACCCATTGTCCATCAAGTAAGAATCTATCCTGCTATACCATGCACGCGGTGCTTGCTTCAGCCCATAGAGAGCTTTCTGCAACCTACACACCTTGTGTTCTTGGCCTTCTATTTCATAGCCAAGAGGTTGCGCAACATACACCTCCTCTTTCAGAATTGCATTCAAGAATGCTGACTTTACGTCCATCTGATAGAATTTCCATTTCTGTTGCGCTCTAATTGACAACACTATACGCACTATTTCCATCCTCGCAACTGGCGCAAATTTTTCCGCATAGTCTCTTCCATGCTGATGCTTATAACCTTTGACAACAAGCCTTGCTTTATGCCTACACAACCCCTCCACAACCTACATCCAAATTTTGATCGGATTCGACTCATGCATCGAATTGTGACCCTCTCATACATCGAATTGTGACCCTCAATGCTCACCATGCCCTGTTGGCCCCTCCAACTCGATCTACACATCAACTCTCCTACCCACTCCTCTCTTTCACTCGGTCAAAATGTAAAAGCAACCCACAATTGACAACTTGCAATACAAACATACAATAACATAATAATAAAAAAGGCATGTCTCAAGAAAGAGTCAATGAGCTAAAACTATCTAAGACATACACAAATAGGAAGTTACTATAAGTTAATTGCTAATTAGTTCACAATAAGTTATTAGTATCATCATTATCATCACTTTCTTCTTTTTTCCCTCAAGCCTCTTCACACATAAAATTTCATTTTCACAACAATGGCTAATTAAATTATTTTCAAATATTTATAATATTAATTTCTTTTAAAATATAAAAAAGATTATAAACCTTCTCATGTCATAAATAATATTAAAATACAATTCTAATACCAATTACTAATGAAAATCCAATATTAATACAAAAAACAAAAAAAACAAAAAAAATCCAATATTAATCATTATGTATTGAATAAATAACAATAAAAATAGCTATATTTACATATTAGATATATTTATATAATATTTTAGAGTTCAATAAAAAAGGAAATAATCAAATTTATATTTTATTTTTTTAAATTCAAATTTAAAATGTTATATATATATATATATATATATATATATATATATATATATATATATATATATATATATATATATATATTAATTAATTAGTGGTGATGATGATTATTTAGCTAAATAAATTTGGATTTGTGAAAGTTTAAAAATAAGAGTTTTAAGGTTTCTTTGAAATTTTAAATTAAAATAAATTAAAATAAAAATAAAAAATCATATTTGTGTTTTTAAATTAATTATTTATTATTTTTTTTATACAAAATAATTTTATCAAGTTAATCAACTTATCATTTTGTTTGGACACAAATTTTTGAAAAGTAATTTATAGACAAATGTCTTTTTTTACCTTGATACAATTTAAAGTAAGATAGTGATTTTTTTTATTTAAAATACATTTTTTGAATGCATAAATAAATTATGTACCATTAAAAAAAAAATCTATAAGACATTTTAATTTTATAAAATAAATAATTTAAACTCAAAATTTTAAAAATTAACTGAAAAATAAAATAATTTCATCTATTAATTAAACTACCTATTTTAACATCCTCATATACACGTATTCATCCTTTGTCACTTACATCACAACAATAATTACCATCATAAAAAATAAAATAATTTTTTTTTACTTACACCATGTTAACTTTACAACTCCATTTTAACGCTACATACCACCAATTAAGCAATTACCTCATAATTTGGACAATACATAAGCAAATAATTTAATTTGAAATATATGCATTGGACAAAACATATAAATAAACTCGTATAACCCTATAGGTAGGCAATGGTATGAACATTAATATTTGGGCGCATGTATTACACCAATATATAATGTTGAATTCCTATGAAAGAGTCTGTACATTACATAGATGCGCTATTTGTCTCATTTATGGTGATACTTTACTTTAGTGATTCTTGGTTTGTGAGTTGCTCCACTTGGCATTGATTCCGCTCCTCCGTAGACTGTCTGTCAACACCATTTACTCCCGACAGTACTAGGCTACTCTGCCCTGGTACATGTGTATGATTTGCCTCGGATTCTACATTTCCCTCCAAGGGAAAATACTCCGACGTTCATTGCCAGTTAGACTGTGAGCTAGACGGGTTTGTTCAGCGTCCACTGCCAGTTATACTATAAGCTTAACGAGTTTTCGATTCCTTTGGATTCTCAGCGTTCTCTCGAACTCGGCTTCATTGTGTTGCAGACTCTGCCAAGGTCCTTTATATCAGGTTTGGTTCCTCGGCAAAATCACTCTCAGCTCTATAACAAGTTTCTTAGTTTACTCGTTCTAATTTTCTTTACAAGAAAACTGATTGGCTCCTCTAAATGCTTATACAGGGTTCCGACAGTGCGATTGTTCCTATAACGCTACGGAATCGACTCCAGAGCATGTCATTCACAGGGAGAAATTAGCTCTTAACACAACGCAGAGGGTAAGTTTTCTCCTTCCGGCTACCCAGCTTAATTTTTTGAGATTATTACATAGATTGAACCCTTACTTTAAAATAAGAAAATAATCCCCTGGCTTATGGCTTCCAGAGAACGGCCACGACAGAGTTATTTCTTGACCAGGTAGTTATCTCTTGTCGTATTTCATATGGGTTCTAAATAATATGCCATGCTTCACTGCAAATCCTACAGTTTGTTAACTTGTTGGCTGGACGCTTCTGCATTTGTAGGTACGAGGAGTCTATCCCATAGTAACGCAACCTTTGGCTGACTAGCTCCGCAATGGCCACGGCTAACATTCCGTCCCAACTTAACAGGTACTTAAAATCTCCAAAGGGGCTATACCCTCTCCAAGATTCTCCGTCCAGGCTTCTAAATTTCGACTTCTAGTTAGACATTGATGTTAAGGGTTTGCTCACCCGTACTAGGGTTTACAGTTCTTAAGACACTCTGATATTTTAAGAGACAGATGTATAAGTAATTATTATATTTTTTAAGGGTTTTACCCGAGGATGGTTTTGTAATTCAAAGATTTAATCCTATCCCATTGCATGTTATTTGTAAGGGTTTCGATGTTAAGCTCGGCCGGTAGTTCACTGTTTGAGAACAGAATGATACCGTTTATGTTTCTTTTAATGTGATACTCACTCGGTTGTTTTTTTATTGCATCGAATACCAATACATTTACTTCGGCGCTATGGCTCCGAAACCATAAATTTTCTTATCTGCGAACCTGGTCAGGGTTCTTGTTGCGAGTAGTTTTGATAATGCAATGCACAGGAATTTTTTTCTATAGAATTACGACTATTTCTTGTCTTCTTTTATTATGTTTCTTGAAAGAAAGAAAAAAGATATAACAAACATTTTCCTCCGTCAGATCTCTGTTTTTAAGGATTTTGAGGACACTCGTATGAAATGTTTAACTATGAACCTATAGATTTTACTGTAGCATTTATGTATATAAAAGGCTGCTCTCTTTCTTTATTTTACTTCTCTGCTATCCGACTATTTTCGGCTATTGTACTTTCTATGTTGTTTTACTGCCTTTCGCATGCTACAGAAAAACACTGTCAATAGAAAAATATAATTTTACTATCAGATTTCTCTGTTCCATTTAAATACAGAGGTAAATAACTCCATAGTTCAGAATCCACCATCTGTTTATGCAATACATATCTTAAATATTCATTTGTAAATTAATAAGCAGTGTATCCCACATCTTCTAAACTATAGACATCCATCCAAAATTCAGTAATAGAAAAATACTTCAATGCACAGTAATACTTATCTGAATTAATAGAATTCAAGCTGTTGTCCTCCCAACCATCAAGGGAGGCTATTACGTCCTCCACTTGCCCCTTAGCCCAAGAATCTAGACGGTGCCACAGGTAACAGTGGAATTCTTCTGCTGTGACCTCTAGATGGCCAATCCAGTCACAATCAGATAATATGGTTTTCACAAGGGTTGCAGAAAGTTATTTTCAACTGGTCCTCTACCAGATCTAGAAAATACTTCACCCTCCTTACCAAAATTCACAAAACCCCCTCTCCTCTCCTGGGATTCAACTTTATCCTTAGAGGAGTTGGTAATTGTTTCTCTAACTGTTCCCAACCACCTCCTATTCTTGGAAAATTTTACCAACAACTTAAAAGATTTCCTTTTCATTAACTAGTCCTCCTACTTTAATGATTTTCAGTAAAATAATTTGTTTTTATCTACAATAAAGTTTCAAGTCTTTTTTCTTTGCCAGAAATTTAAAATAACAAAATTCTTTAACTAGTTAATACTAGTTAACTCTAATGAGGCTGTCACATCCTCCCCCCTAGAAGTAACACTGTCCTCGGTGTCGTAGCCCAGTTCTGTGAAGAGCTCCGGGTAAGATTTCCGCATAAATTTCTCGTCCTCCCAAGTAGCTTCATCCGGTCCGAAGTGCTTCCACTGCACTTTTACCTGGATAACTACTCATTTGCGGAGTTCAATTTCTCTTCTATCAATCATGCGTTGTGGCTCGACCAGAAACTCTTTGTCCGGTTCTACCTGAAAAACAAAGTATTTTCAAGTCAGTATGCATCAATTATTCAGAAATTTAAGTTAGGATTCCTATTCCTTTTTCCTACCTGAATACTTTGCCAATGAATCACATGTTTTTCATCATGTACATATCGCTTCAGCAAGGACACATGGAACACATTGTGTACTTGAATATGACTGGGTAAGGCCAATCTATAAGCTACTGGTCACACCCTTTCCAGTATTTGGAAAGTTCCACAGTATCGGGGAGCCAATTTGGCACAGGAGGTCCATCTCATGGTACTCCTCTTAGGCTTAATTCTTACGTATACATGGTCCTCTACTACAAATTCATGGTAGGACCTTTTCTTGTCTGCGTACATCTTTTTTCTATCTTGTGCAGCCTTCAAATTCTACCTTATTCTTTTGACTTCAACTTCCATATCAGCCAACATTTCAAGTCCCAACAATAATTTTGTTTCAGGACTGCTCCAGTTTATAGGTGTACGACATTGCCTACCATACAATGCCTCAAAGGGACTCATTTTTAGAGATTCCTGATACCCGTTGTTATAGGCAAACTCAACCAGGTACAAGTAAGCCTCCCACTTGGTCAGTTGCTGCATCACATACATGCGCAGCATGTCTTCCAGAACTTGGTTTACCCGTTCCGTCTGCCCATCAGTTTGAGGATGATAGGCAGTACTAAAGTGTATCTGAGTTCCCAGACCATAAAACAAAGCTTTCCAGAATGTGGATGTAAACTTAACATCCCGATCTGAAATTACAGTCTTAGGTATGCCACGCAACCTAAAGATTTCCTTCATAAATATATCCACAATCTGTATCGTCTTGTATGTAGATTGTACAGGTATGAAATGGGCAGATTTTCTTAATCTGTCTACCACCACCATGATGGAATCATTCTGCCTCTTTTTTCGTGGTAACCTCGTGATGAAATCCAAGGAGATAACCTCCCACTTCCACTCAAGAATGGGTATGGGCTGCAATAGTCCTGCAGGATGCTGATGCTCCACCTTAACCTGCTAACATTCCAAACATTTGCTTAGATATTCTGCAATATTCTTTCGCATACTTGGCCAATAATATACCTTTCTTATTGCAGTGAGCATCTTTTGATAGCCCGGATGGCTAGCGTAATTGCTGCAGTGGAATTCATTCAGGATTAACTCCTTAAGACCTGCACGATTAGGCACATAGATTCTTCCACGAAAATTCAACTCCTGATCTTCGTTCTTTCCAAACTCTGATGTCTTGCCTTGCTTCTTATCATCCTCCATTTGCTGCCACAAGAATTTATATTCCGGGTCTTTCTGTGCTTCTTCTTTTAACTGTTCCAATAGTTGACTTGCTAGCTGACTGTAATACAATGCATAAATACCATGCAATTTTCTGCTCAACGCATCCGCAACTCGGTTTTCTTTCCCCTTAACATGTTGTATATCCATGTCAAATTCACTCAAAAAGGCATTCCATCTTACCTGTCCAGAATTTAAACCCGCTTGCTTAAAATAATTAGTCAAGCTGCTATGGTTTGTTTTAAGTACAAATCTTTTACCCAACAGATAATGCCTCCATACTCGGAGGGCATGCACTACCGCTGTAAGCTCCAAGTCATAAGCAGAATATTTATGTTCATGTTCTTTCAACTTCCTAGACTCGTAGGCTATCACTTTACCTTCTTGAGTTAATACCGCACCAACTCCTTCTTTGCTTGCATCAGTACAAACCTCATAGTCTTTTCTGGGGTCAGCTACCTTCAGTACTAGCGTTGTAGTTAGGAGTTGTTTCAGCTTTTCAAAGTTGTTCTGACATTCATTCGTCCATTTGAAAGGCTTGCCTTTCTTCTGCAAGGATGTAATGGGAAAAGAAATTTTAGAAAACCCTTTTATAAACCTTCTATAATAACCAGCTAGACCCATAAATGATCTAATGTCTGCCACATTCTGAGGTACTCGCCATTCCATAATAGTTTTGATCTTTTCGGGGTCAACAACTATCCCCTCAGCTAATATAACATATCCCAAGTATTGGATTTCTGATTTAAAGAAATCGCATTTGCTAAAATTAGCATAAAGCAGATGCTTCCTCAGCATTTCCAAAACTATTCTCAAATGTTCTTTATGTTCTTCCTCGCTTTTTGAGTATATCAGTATGTCATCTATGAAAATAAGTACAAAATTATCCAAAAACTGATGAAAGATACCATTCATCAACCTCATAAAGGTTGCTGGTGCGTTTGTCAATCCAAAGGGTAGTACTACGAATTCATAATGCCCATATCGAGTGCGGAATGTTGTTTTGCAAATATCCTCATCCTTAATCTGAATCTGATGATACCCGGATCTTAATTCTATCTTAGAGAACACCTTAGCCCCTCTCACTTGATCGAATAGATCATCGATTCTTGGTAAGGGGTATTTGTTCTTAACAGTCAACTTATTAAGCTGTCTGTAGTCCATACACATGCGTAAGGTTCTGTCCTTTTTCTTAACAAAAAGGACTGGTGCTCCCCAAGGAGACACACTTGGGCGGATATATCCCTTGTCTATCAATTCTTGTAACTGTATCTTCAGCTCTGTTAATTCTGGTACACTCATTCTATAAGGAGCTCTTAACACCGGAGAGGCTCCTAGAAACAATTCAATGGTGAAGTCAATATCCCGCTTGGGTGGCAATCCAGGAATGTTTTTTGGAAATACATCCAAGAATCCCTGTACTACCGGAATATCCTCCATTAATAGAGCCTTTTCCTTGGATTCTGCATACCCTACTTGAATTGCATACAACTGACATCCTTTTCTGATACACTTGCCCATTTGGGATGTTGTTATTGGGCATAGTTGTACAGGCTTTTTAATTCCTTGAATTTCTTTGTGTGTGCCATCTGGCATTCTGAAATAAATGACCTTTTATTTGCAGTCCACTAGGGTCCAGTGTCTTTCCAACCAATCCATTCCCAATAACACATCATAAGACCCCAATGGTAAAATATTTAAGTCTACTTGTAACTGCTGCTCTGCCACTTCCAAAATACAATTAGGAATTTTTGCAGTTACCTTTCGCTTTGCCTCCGTAGCTAATTGGACTAACCAAGAGTTCTTAAATTTCTGCTCTTTTAATTTGCATATTTGGACCACTATTTTAGGACTTACATAACTTAAACTTGCTCCAGGATCTACTAAAATCGAAACAGGTTTATTTAGTATAGTACCTTCCAATTCAATCATCGTGGGCTGAAAATAAGCCTGTCGGTCCTCCAAGGCTACATTTATGCGAGGTATATTTCGCGCCACGTCTCCCACTGTAGATGCCTCTTGCAAATTTGTTACAGTTTCATTTTTATTCTGTTGGGGACAGTTTTTATAGTAATGAGCCTCTCCACAGACCCAGCACTATAGGGGAGGTTTTGAAATCTGCCCCTGATCTGGCTTGCTGAATGCTTCTGTGGGTTTCTCCTCTGCTGGCCACTTAGTTCTTTGATGATTTTTACCAAACTGCTTGCTGATGGAATTCCATGTTGAGCCTTTAAAGTTGCTGCTTTTAAAAGTGGAGTTATTTTTCTGATTTTTCCTTGGCTGCCAACTTTTTCCTCCTTCACCCTTGGCCTTGTTCTGTTGATAGCACATTCGTGCTTTACGGATAGCCTCATCCATGGTGTGAGGGTTAACAAATTCTATATGTTCTCTCATATGAGCAGGTAAACTGCTTAAGAACTTTTGGACCTTGGCTTTTTCTTCTCGAAGATAAGGAACGTAACGTAACAGGGAAGTAACTTTTGTAACATAATCGTCCATGGTCATTTGTCCCAACCGAAGATCATGGAATTCCTTAGCTTTGTCATCATAAAATCTTTCTGTTAAGTACTTATACTTAAAATATTGTTGAAACAGTTCCCATTTGATATCTCGTTCGTCAATGCTGCGTACGTTTTTCACCTCCTCCCACCACAGGGTGGATTTTTCTCGTAGTTGGTATATAGCCAATCTGGCTTTCAGATTGCTGCTATATTCATATACCTAGAAGTACTTATTTATATTGATTAACCATGCTTCAGCCACCTCTTCCGCCTCACCATCAAATGTTGGTGGCTTAATTTTACGAAATTCCCCTTGCAGTTCCACTTTCTGTCTCTTATGATCTTGCTGGTCGGACAAATTGCCCAACTCTACCTCATTATAATTTTTGTTTTTGCTCTTTTGGGAGGGACTCTTTTCAGTTCTGCCTGTGGTGTTGTTTCTAGTTTTTTGTTCTTCTTGTTCCGTTGATAATTCTTTCTCCGCACTGGGATGTCCCATCTCCTGATTTTGTTTATCAAATAAACTTTTTAGAATCTTTTCTTGATCTTGCAACAACCTCTCATTGTCCTTCCAGACTCTTATCATTTCTTCTTGTAGTTGCTGCACTGTATTTAGCAAAAATGCAGTTTGTTGCTTCTGTTCCTCAAGCAATTGACTCGTCTTTTGGTGTTGTTCAACAGTTAATTGAACCCACATTTATGGATTCATGACTGTTGGGACTTGAGTTTCTCCTGGTTGTGACTGCGACACTTCAACTTCCCTCATTTCACTTGCTTCTTCTCAGTGCACTAAACACATACATAGCTTCACTGTTAGTAGACCCTTAGGATCCCAGTGTAGCAACCGACTTTGATACCACTTGTCACTTACATCACAACAATAATTACCATCATAAAAAAAAAAATATATTTACTTACACCATCTTAACTTTACAACTCCATTTTAACGCTACATACCACCAATTAAGCAATTACCTCATCATTTGGACAGTACATAAGCAAATAATTTAATTTGCAATCTATGCATTGGACATAACATATAAATAAACTCGTATAACCCTATAGCTAAGCAATGGTATGAACATTAATATTTGGGCGCATGTATTACACCAATATATAATGTTGAATTCCTATGAAAGAGTCTGTACATTACATAGATACGCTATCTATCTCATTTATGGTGATACTTTACTTTAGTGATTCTTGGTTTGTGAGTTGCTCCACTTGGCATCGATTCCGCTCCTCCGTAGACTGTCTGTCAACACCATTTACTCCCGGCAGTACTGGGCTACTCTGCCCTGGTACAGGTGTCATGATTTGCCTCAGATTCTACATTTCCCTCCAAGGGAAAATACTTCGGCATTCACTGCCAGTTAGACTGTGAGCTAGACGGGTTTGTTCGGCGTCCACTACCAGTTATACTGTGAGCTTAACGAGTTTTCGATTCCTTTGGATTCTCGGCATTCTCTCGAACTCAGCTTCATCGTGTTGCAGACTCCGCCAAGGTCCTTTATATCAAGTTTGGTTCCTCGGAAAAATCACTCTCAGCTCTATAACAAGTTTCTTAGTTTACTCATTCCAATTTTCTTTACAAGAAAACTGATTGGCTCCTCTAAATGCTTATACAGGGTTCCGACAGTGTGATTGTTCCTATAACGCTACGGAATTGACTCCAGAGCATGTCATTCACAGGGAGAAATTAGCTCTTAACACAACGCAGAGGGTAAGTTTTCTCCTTCCGACTACCCAGCTTAATTTTTTGAGATTATTACATAGATTGAACCCTTACTTTCAAATAAGAAAATAATCCCCTGGCTTATGGATTCTAGAGAACGGCCACGACAGAGTTATTTCTTGACCAGGTAGTTATCTCTTGCCGTATTTAATATGGGTTCTAAATAATATGCCATGCTTCACTGCAAATCCTACAGTTTTTTAACTTGTTGGCTGGACGCTTCTCCATTTGCAGGTACGAGGAGTCTATCCCATTGTAACGCAACCTTTGGCTGACTAGCTCCATAATGGCCACGGCTAACTTTCCGTCCCAACTTAACAAGTACTTAAAATCTCCAAAGGGGCTATACCCTCTCCAAGATTCTCCGTCGAGGCTTCTGGCTTTCGACTTTTGGTTATACATTGATGTTAAGGGTTTTCTCACCCGTACTAGGGTTTACAGTTCTTAAGACACTCTGACATTTTAAGGAATAGATGTATAAGTAATTATTATATTTTTTAAGGGTTTTACCCGAGGATGGTTTTGTAATTCAAAGATTTAATCCTATCCCATTGCATGTTATTTGTAAGGGTTTCGATGTTAAGCTCGACCGATAGTTTACTGTTTGAGAATAGAATGATATCGTTTACGTTTTTTTTAATGTGATACTCGCTTGGCTGTTTGTTTATTGCATCAAATACCAATACATTTACTTTGGCACTATGGCTCCGAACCCATAAATTTTCTTATCTGCGAACCTGGTCAGGGTTCTTGTTGCGAGTAGTTTTGATAATGCAATGCACAGGAATTGTTTTCTATAGAATTACGGCTATTTCCTGTCTTCTTTTATTATGTTTCTTGAAAGAAAGAAAAAAGATATAACAAACATTTCCCTCCGTCAAATCTCTGTTTTTAAGGGTTTTGAGGACACTTGTATGAAATGTTTAACTATGAACCTACATATTTTACTGTAGCATTTATGTATATAAAAGGCTGCTCTCTTTCTTTATTTTACTTCTCTACTATCTGACTATTTTCGGCTACTGTACTTTCTATGTTGTTTTACTGCCTTTCGCATGCTACAGAAAAACACTGTCAATAGAAAAATATAATTTTACTATCAGATTTCTCTGTTCCATTTAAATACAGAGGTAAATAACTCCATAGTTTAGAATTTTCCATCTGTTTATGCAATACATATCTTAAATATTCATTTGTAAATTAATAAGCAGTGTATCCCACATCTTCTAAACTATAGACATCCATCCAAAATTCAGTAATAGAAAAATACTTAAACGCACAGTAATACTTATCTGAATTAACAGAATTCAAGCTGTTGTCCTCCCAACCATCTAGGGAGGCTATTACGTCCTCCACTTGCCCCCTAGCCCCAGAATCTGGACGATGCCACGGGTAACAGTGGAATTCTTCTACTGTGACCTCCGGATGGCCAATCCAGTCACAATCAGATAATTTGGTTTTCACAAGGGTTGCAGAAAACTATTTTCAACTGGTCCTCTACCAACTCTAGAAAATACTTCACCCTCCTTACCAAAATTCACAGAACCCCCTCTCCTCTCCCGGGATTCAACTTTATCCTCAGAGGAGTGGGTAACTGTTTCTTCAACTGTTCTCAACCACCTCCTATTCTTGGAAACTTTTACCAACAGCTTAAAATATTTCCTTTTCATTAACTAGTCCTCCTACTTTAATGATTTTCAGTAAAATAATTTGTTTTTATCTACAATAAAGTTTCAAGTCTTTTTTCTTTGCCAGAAATTTAAAATAACAAAAATCTTTAACTAGTTAATACTAATTAATTCTAATGAGGTTGTCACATCCTTTATTATATTTTTAATAATAAAAATTAAAACATTTAAACTTTATATATGAACTCTTATAATCTTACCATTCGAGAGTTTGAATATTTATAATTTTAATATTCAAAACTTTGATTCCTTGGATGTAGGTAGCATCCATGTTTGATCCGAAGAATCCAACAAACTTTCATGTTGGTGGACTTAGGCATCTAATTTTGTAATTGTTGGAGTCTAAAAGTTTAACAAAGTAGTGGTTAATGCCGATTCAGATTCAATGAATTGGTTTGAAATTAAATATCCACGTCAAAACCATCAACTTTCCATTAAAAATAGGTTAAATTATGAGAAATCTATGAAGTGTAAGTGTGTAAGTATCTCATTAAAGTTGAAATTTTGAAATTTTATTTATATAGGTTAAAATAAAAAAATTAATTTATTATATAAATATTTAGTTATATGGATTTATTAAAATAAATAAATAATTATATAAATAAACAATTAAAAATAGTTTTATTGTATATTTTATATTTTTTTGGGTATAAAATTTGAGAAATTATTTATAAAAATTTAATCCATTTCAATACATAATAAATCCAGAATTAAATAAATCAAAAATAATTTATTTCAAAATATATTTTTAAATATTCAAAAATGTAAAAATAAAATTTAAAAACAATTTCCAAATTCAAAGCCTCTCCGATAATACAAACCTAAACCTCATACGTTTTCCTTTGCGTTGCATTATACATCCTAGAAAAGTTAATTGGTTTTTTTTCTCGATTTATGAAGGGGAAATCTTCGTACTAAATAGTGTTGATCGATGTTAATGTTCGTGCATTAATTAATGGTTTCTTCAGTATTGCTGTGCCTCCTAGTGTAAAGTATTTAGGGCGATCTTAGTGTTTTCTATCATCACACTAATGGGCTCTTCATAATGGACGCGCTTCCCAAATTTCAAGTGTTTATGGGAAAACACCGTAACCCTCGCTGCAGGCGTGGAATTTGACGTCATGTGAGATGTATTTTTGGTTCCAAGAAGTATATGATGTGATGCCACCTGAAAAATTTCCACATCAGGGTTGACGTGTTGTTTATATCTACAAACCATTAAAATGACAATTAATTTCACAACCAAACCGTACAAATCTATAATACCTCTGTTTCATGACTCATGACCGTTACAAAAACATTTGAACTTAAAGCCATTTAAACTCTCTAGCTTCTCACTGCCCCACCACCATAGTACTTGGGAGTAACTCTAGCACTACTGTCTCTATGTGGCTCTGTCTTTTAAAGATATGCAAATTTAATGCAAATCTAGCATCTTGATTTACTATTAATTTTTATTTTAGTAGATATAAATGAAATAATCTTTAATACGACTTTTTGAAGAATTTAATTTTACTACTTAATGCAAATCTTTAAAATGCATTAAATAATAATAAGATTTTATTTAACTACATTATAACATAATATACTTTGCACTAAACAATAATGAGATTTTATTTAACTGCATTATAACATAATATACTTTGCACTAAATATCTTTTTGCATAAAAACAATATAATTCTATTTTATTACATTCCCACACAAACGATCTTTAAACAGAATGTTTGCATAAAGTTTGTGAGGTGCCTTTCTTAATCTTTTTAATTCAGATAGTACAATAAAAGAGTATTTCTAAACCTTTGTTTTCCTTCTGGAGTAGGTCTTTGACTTAAAGAGACTTTAATGACTTCAGAACAGTTAAACTGATTTTTTTTAAGGGAACATGCATTATAACATTTAGCAATTTAACATTTTTCAATCAATCATAAAAATGTTAAATTGGTTTTTTTTTAAATGGGAATATGCATTATGGAAAAGAGACTTCATAACAGGTTTGGTAAAGGTTTGGTAAACTCAACCAGGCTTAGAGAGTTTCGAATCTTTTTCCTAGACTATTTCGAGAAGGGCATGACTGAGGCCTGTGTTTGATGCACCACTTTTTTTTTGAAAAATGATGTTTTGTTTGAACTATTTATCATGTATGTTATGTATATTTTATTAATTATTAGTTAGATATAGTTATCTTAGGTTTTATTAAGTGAAAAGGCATGATCAAAGATCATGCCTCTTCACCAAGGGACACCATGAGGCTATATTTAAAGCCTCGGCGATTCCCCATTGTAATCATATCTCATATCTCATTTTTTATCAATAATAATATATACTTATTCAAGTTTACCAGAGTTTTTACACTCCATTGGTATCAGAGCCATCGCTCTTTGGGATCTGTGTGATCACCCAGAATTAAGGAATTACAAGAAAATTCCAGAATTGCAGATTTTTTTAAAAACCAAGTGCTTGTGGGCAACAACATCTGTTTTTAAAAAGAAGGAGGAAGAAATATATATATAATATATATATTAATAAAATAAAGAGAGAAGGAAAGTTAACACAAAGGGGGAAATAAATTTAAAAAAAAAAAAAAAATATATATATATATATATATATATATATATATATATATATATTTAAAAGAAAATAGTTCCAAAAGAAAAAAAAAAGAAAAAAAGAAGTAAAAAGAGATATATATATATACATGTGAAGACAAAGTAAAATTAAAAAGGAAGAGTAATTGCTCGTGGTTTTTGGGCTCATGGTAATTTCCCATGGTATTAAAACCCATTTTTCCTTTTCAAAACAAGGTGCCTTTTAAAAACAACGTGACTTTTCAAGGTTAACAATCTTTTTCCCCATAATTATATATATATATAGATAATTCAAATAATAAAATAATAATTATTATTATTATTATTATTATTTAATATATATATATAATAATAGAAATTATTATTATTATTTCAAAAAAAAAAATTTAATTAATTAATTAAATATTAATTAATTAATTAATTTTATAAAAAAAAGAGGGAAAAACTGGCAGAAAAATATTCCCCACCTCATACACGTCAATGTCTTCATCGATGTCGATGGCCGAATTCCAAAAGAAATTGGTGGATCTTGAGAAACAGATCAATAATAATTCATATGACTTTGGAAAAAGATTAGTCGATATTGAAGGTACAGTTGCAAGACACTCCAATGACATCAAAAAAGTTCATGATACGACAAATCGAATAGAAAGACAAATGTGGCTAAATCATTACGAGGTCACAGAAAAGCATAGTGAAGCAATGAACAAGATGAAAAAACTCTTCAATAAGCTAAATGATAAGATAGATAAGTTAAGTCGGACACAACTTCCAATATTCCCAAATGTCGAACATAATCAACTAAAAAATTCAGCTAATTCAGATCATCATCATGAATATAACATGTTTGAAAAAGAGCAATTAAATGAGGTTGAATTGGAAATCAGCTCACATGAAGGCTATAGTGTTGAACCACCTAGAAGTAGAGACCCTGAAATCAACCATGAAATTTATAGAGCTGAGAAACCAAGAGAAGAAAATGCAACTCAATCCACTTATAAAGCCAGTAATGCAACAACAGAAGTTATTGAAAACTTTTATATAAATGAAAATCCAATGGCAGAAAAAGAAACAATGTTGGTGAAGGAGCCACATAAAGAATTTAACGTGACTGTTATCACAGATGCAACAACTGACATAGTCGTTGAAAATGAAATAATCCATGAAAATACAGTTTCTTATAAACAACAAAATGTTTCATCCCCAGAATTGAAAGAAAAATGTGAAGAGATAAACACATTCGAAGCCACTGATACAGTGCCAGAAGCTGTTGAGGCCTTCTATGTTCACGCAGATATGGTTGTTAAGAAGGAAGCGTTTGATGATGAGGAGAAGTTGCATCGAATGATAATTGTTGGTAACTTACCTCTAGATCTAAAGAGAAATCACGAAAAATCACCAGAAGAACAAGGAATAGTTAGGAAACACGAAAAAGTCTTCCAAGACCTGCCAATAAAAATACCTCCTAACAAGGAACATGAACATCCAATAGAAGTCAAGAAAGGACCCGACCCTGTCAATATCAAATCTTGTCGCTATCCACATCACCAACATATGGAGCTCGAGAAGATGCTTCACGATCTTTTTAAAATGTGGGAAGCAAGAGCCCACCGCTCAAGAAACTCAGGCGTTCGTCAACATTGTCCATCGTTATGTATGCTTTGAGGACAAAGAATCTTTAAGAGAGGGGCAATGTTATGTATATTTTATTAATTATTAGTTAGATATAGTTATCTTAGGTTTTATTAAGTGAAAGTGATCATGCCTCTTCACCAAGGGACACCATGAGGCTATATTTAAAGCCTCGGTGATTCCCCATTGTAATCATATCTGATATCTCATTTTTTATCAATAATAATATATACTTATTCAAGTTTACCAGAGTTTTTACACTCCAATGTAAAGAGTTTTGGACTGTTTTAAAGCTGAGCAATAATTGTTTAGAAAAGTTAATTTTTTGATTTGTAATTGTTAATTTTTTGATTTGGAATTGTTATAGAAGATGAAAATGAATATATTACCTATGGAGAAGTATTAAACTCTTAATTTGGTACATAATATAAATCAGAAATTTTTTCTGCTAGAAAAAAAAAATATTATTATTAAATGTTTATCAATAATAAAATTTAAAATAAAAATTTATAAATAATAGTTATTATAAATTTAAAATTTAATGATTTATTTTGTATTCTAAAACAAATTTGTAAGAGTTTCGGAAAGAAAATATTTAAATAAAAAATAGATATTTGTAAATTTAATTAAAATATAAAATAAAAATATAAAAAGAAACATAATCAAATTTTAATATAAGAAAGAAATTTGAAATTCCAAATCAACTCCAAAGTTTTAAACATTCATTATAAATACATCTACGAATTTCCACACTCATAATCATCAATTTATGAAAATAAAATCTTCCCTTTGATAACATTAATTAATGGCTTCTTGTCTTCAGCGTTATTGCGTCTCAATATATTTGAAAGTTTATATATATATATATATATATATATATATATATATATATATGAAAATGATTTCAGTATAACTTGCTCTATAATAATTCGAAAACAAAAAAACGTTTAAAAGAACATTGAGATTTTGGGTCATACTGTGGCTGTTATTTACTTTCTTAATCTTAATTTCAAATGTCATCTGCTGCTATTCGTTCAATCAGTACAACTATAAGTTTTGGAGTTTGTTTTGTTGTCATTTTTTTCTAATTTTTTATTTAATTTTTTTTAGTGTTTAAATTGAATTTTTGATTTTATATATATTTTTGAAGAATTTTTAGGATATTTAGATTATAGAGAGTTTATAACTCAAATTTATTATTTCAACATTAAATTTTAAGTAAATTAAATTAGATTTTAAAATTAAAATAATAAGTTGAATTTTCTTATAAAACATTGATACATGAGAGATATAATATAATTTACATATTTTCAAGTGTAATTTGCCCTAAATCCAATAAAAATTAGTTAAAATCATAAAATTGAATTATAAATTCTTTACAAGCAGTGTACTCCACAGATTCTCTACAATTAAAGTGCTTCGTAAGCATTTTTAAATTCATTACTAAAAAAATTAGCTGGGTTCAACCCAACACTTCAAAACTTATAAAAATATAATAATTAGATAACGCAGTATGGAGTAGTTAATGACAATAGGCAAGGAGATTAGCACTGCTTTCATTCAGCACGTGTAGGCTTGAACACACAGCCTGAAAACAAATCTAATAGTGTGCTTCGCTGAAAAAAGACTTATTAGTGTGCGTAGGTAGCCAAATGTGACAACAGTCTTATTAAAGATAACTACTAGTTAAAAAACAATTTTTGTTATTATTAGGGAAACTACAATTAGATCTGGAAAATTATTTTGTTAATAATAAGTTATGTTTAATAAATAAGTTAAGAGAATTAACTTAAGAAAGAAAAAGTTCATGGAAAGAGTTTTTTTCCATATACTGGAAAGTGGTTGAGGACAATTGGAAACATTTACCAACTCCTCTGGGGATAAGAGACTCATCCCAGTGAGGAGTAGGGGTTCTGTATTTTTATTATTTTTTTCAGTGGAAGGGGCTGTTTTTTCCAGAGCTAGTAGAGACCAGTGGAAAACCTTTAGTAAATCCTGAAAAATAATTTTTGGCATTTAACTGTACTAGGCGTCCTGAGGTCATAGCAGAAAAAGAATCCACTGTTAACCCGTACCATCCAGGATTGGAGCTCGGGGGCAAGAGGAGGACGTAATAGCCTCTCTTGATGGTTGGGTGGTCCACAGCTAAGAACAATGCATTTTCAGATAAGTAGATTTGTTAATGATTTCAGTAGGAATGATACTGTGCAAAATTAGTTTGACATATATGCAGTTATCATACGTGCAGTGATTTATTATTTTTTTTAGCAAGATTAATACTGCAAATAATCAGTTTGACAAAGTATAGAAATTTTGTATTTACTATAATGGCATCAAAAGATACTTCTCGATTGCGCTAAAATGGTTGAATAAGTTATTTGTTTCCTTTCTGTGTATTAAACTACAGGGTTATTGGGAAATGGATAATAGAATGAATATGGTGAAAGAACTGCAGTAAACAACATAAAACTGCACATTTAACTATAGGTCACTATTGAATATAATTACGGTGAGGAACTCTGTATTAGGGGACAGAACCGTCGTTCTTGGGAACTGGGCTAGTACCCAACCCAAGACTCATCGTTCTGTAACATTATAGTGAATAATACACGAACACTATGAATGGTGGTCCGGACACCTTGACTATTGAAGACAAACACCAAACAACAAACTGATATATTTCCAAAAACAGGAATAGAGAAATATGGCGAGAAGAATAATTATTACAGTTAAACCTCAAACAATGATAACCTGTCTATCTTCTTAGCACAGACAAACATTATTTAAACATGAACGCAAGGTTGAAAACCTATCATCGTTTCGTTGTTAAATGCATGCGTAAGCTAAGAACATATTTCTAGACATGGAGGTAAACATTTCATTCCACTGTTTAGATCAAGAGAGTTACTATGGAGAACCCAGTATAGCAAAGTACATAACTAAAACTATAGCAGCGTTTAAAACCAATAAATGTTCAAAGAACTGGATGCATGCACAGGCATGTGAGCCTCTAATAATCAAACATACTTCTTTCATTCAAATGGATAACCAAGCAGATAAAAGAGAAAAAAGTTTCATTACTTTTTTAAACTTAACAAAATAGCATCAGCGGAAGTTGAAATTTGAACTCATAACGAGATTACTAAAATAATACTATATAGCTCAGAGCGTTGACCCAGTGGTCGTATTCATAGAAGTACGAAACTTAAGATGTTGATTGCAAGAGAAGGGCTTAACCAGAGGCTTAAATAAACATATATTAATAACAGTCCTCCAGTAAAATGATAACACAATCAAGTTTAAAATCCTTTTGCGGTAGGTGTCCGCATAGGAGGAATAATCATTT
Source organism: Pinus albicaulis (assembly GCA_034641835.2). Taxonomy (NCBI): domain Eukaryota; kingdom Viridiplantae; phylum Streptophyta; class Pinopsida; order Pinales; family Pinaceae; genus Pinus; species Pinus albicaulis. Next base: position 1,092,046,297 of record CM076572.1, on the reverse strand, counting down.
ACATTCTGTCCTACATATCAAAAAAAAATGTTCACAACATTTCATTACAATACAAATCAACGTCTGTCAAACATTATGGCGAAAAGCACAGGATGGTAGTCCGCAGAGTTGAGGTAAAAACCCTCAGAGTACCTGGAAGAGTGAGGAGGATGTTAGACCAAAGCCAAGGAATATCGCAGAAGAAAACTAAAGAGTAACCCTGGAAACGGAAGGCCATGGGTCGAGGCATAACCTACACATAATGACATAAGAGTTGAATTTATCAAAATAAAAGAGAAACTGAGGTTTTATCCCAAGACTTGTTTAACCCTAAAACTAGCATCAGGTTTAAATGGGAAGCCATATTACCTGGTATGGAGACCTCTTAATCCCCGGATTTCCATCGACAGAGCTGTATATTCAATATGTATCATGGCAGAACCGAAAACAATTAATAACCAGTAAGTAATCCGAGTAGAAAACCTGCAAGCTAAGTTTGCTAAGGTAAGAAGAAGAAGTTAAAAATATATACCCATGAATCTGTGGAGAATTTACCTGTATGTATGCGGAAGGAGACGAATTCAAGCGGAAAGAAATGGCCAGAGCCGAACAAAGCAATAAACTTGATTTTGTCTGCTCCAAGCGCCAGCACCTCTACCACCATGCGGAATACTGATCGGGACGAGCTCTCTCGATTTAGTTAGCTACACGATATTGTGGCGGAAGCAGAGAAGGGCAGAGCCGAGAACCGGCAACACGCCAAATGAAGAACATGCTGAAGAAATGAGCCTCATTAACTCATAGGCAGTCAAGTGGAAAGCAGAATTAGGGTTTTGGCGTGAATATCCATATCATTCTCCCACCTAAGTAATCGACCATAGATCTAACTTGAGATCGACAATAGCAATTAGACAGATACCATCGATATCCGCGCAACTACGTTGAGTCCAACAGCTGTGGGGGAGACTTAAATGCGTGTACTCCCTCAACTCACAAGTATGCCAGCTATACCTTGGACGAGACAGGTAGTACATTTTTTTGAATGGATAGCCAAGCGATGTATCAGGGGGTCGAATACGACCTTTATATTCTTGTTGTTAAGGTTAAAATGTTAAACTCCGAGTTAGAATATGGAGATTGCGTAATGTTAAGTTCAATTTCAACCATGATGTAAATGTTATGGTTAGCCATGTATGCTATATTCATCCTTGTAAAATAAAATAATTACTACAGTAGTGTGAGATTAAATTTTTTTTTTTTACACTGATTTACATGGTTAGGTGTATGTGTGACAACTGGTATTAGAGTTGCGTTCATACGCTGGGACCCTAAGGGTCAACTAACGATAAGTTGTGTGTATACTGATGCACAGAGTTTAGCAGTGTAGCAGGAACATTATGAGAAGAGGAACAACACAGAAAAACCCCTAAGACACCGGGGAACCCCAAACTCAACCAGTAATGAAACCTGAAATTTGGGTTCAGTTGAGTGTCGAACAACATCAACAAACTAGTAGGCTGCTGGAAGAACAATAGCATCAAACTAGTTTCCTGTTAAATACAGTACAACAACTACAGGAAGAAATGGTGCATGCTCGAAAAGACAATGAACGATTATTGCAGGACCAAGAAAAGATATTAAAGAGCTTGTCAGATAAACAAAACCATGAGGTGGAACATCTGAGCACTGATAGAGGCCTGCAAGAAGAAGATGAACAAAAAACGAGAAATAACACCACTGACAGATTGGAAAGAAGCTCATCCCAACGGAGTAAAGACAACATTTAAAATGAAGCAGAATCGAGCAATGCGACGGATCAGCAAGAAGTTAAAAAGCAGAAGGTCGAACTTCAAGGGGAGTTTCAGAAAATAAAACCACCAAAGTTTGATGGTGAAGCTGAGGAGGTGGCTGAAGCATGGTTAATAAACATGAATAATTACTTTCAGGTGTATGAATACAGTAGCAACCTGAAGGCCAGATTAGCCATATATCAATTGAGAGAGAAAGCTACCTTGTGGTGGGAGGAAGTGAAGAATGTTCGAAGCATAGAGGAACAAGACATCACTTGGGAATCATTCCAACAATATTTTAAGGACAAGTATCTAACAGAATGATTTTATGATGAGAAAGCTAAGGAATTTCATGACTTAAGATTGGGACAGATGACCATGGATGAACATATCACCAAGTTCACCTCCCTGTTATGATACGTACCATATCTGCGAGAGGAAAAGGCCAAGGTGCAGAGATTTTTTAGCAGCCTACCAACACATATGAAGGAGCGAATAGAGTTTGTAAACCCCCGAACCATGGATAAAGCCATTCAAAAAGCTAGAATGTGCTACCAGCAGTCCAAGGAAAAAGGGGAAGTTGGCAAAATTTTGCAGCCAAGAAAGGACAGAAAACCAGCTCAAACTTCAAAGGAGCAAAAAACAGTGACTTTAAGAATTCTGCACGTAATCCTATCAGCAGACAGTTTGGTAGAAATCATCAAAGAACTAAGTGGCTAGCAGAAGAAAAACCTACGGAGGTTTCTAGTAAGCCTGAGCAAGGGCAGGTGACTAAGCCACCTCTACAATGTTGGGGGTGTGGTGAAGCACATTACTACAGAAACTGCCCATAGCAAGCAAGAAATGAAACCGTGGAAAACTTGCAAGAAGCCTCTATAGTAGGTGATGTGGTGCGAAACATTACTCGTATCAATGCGGCATTGGAGGACCGACAAACGGATTATTAGCCAACAATGATTGAGCTGGAAGGTAAAATAATAACTCAATCTGTTTCTATTTTAGTAGACCCAGGTGCAAGTCTGAGCTATGTTAGTCCCAAAGTGGTATAACTGTGTAAATTGAAAGAATAGAAATTTAAGTTCATGGCTAGTACAACTATCCACTGGAGGAAAACGTAAAGTAACTGCCAAAATTACAAACTGTACTTTAGAAATTTCAGAACAACAGTTACAAGTGGATCTGAACGTTCTACCATTAGGATCTTATGATGTTTTGCTAGGCATGGATTGGTTAGAAAAGCATTGGACTTTAGTGGACTGTAAGGAAAATATTATTTACTACAAAATGCATGATGGAACGCGTAAAGAGATTCACGGAATCAAGAAGCCACTACAATTACGCCCAATTACAACATCCCAAATGAATAAATGTGTAAGGAAGGGATGCTAGTTGTATGTGATAGAAGTGGGTTATGCAGATTCCAAGGAGAAAGCACCTGTAATGGAGAATATACTTGTGGTACAAGAATTCTTAGATGTTTTTCCAGAAAATATTCCTGGATTACCACCAAGGACATACATCAACTTAACCATAGATTTAATTCCATGAGCTTCTCATGTGTCAAGGGTTGCTTACAGAATGAGTGTACCAGAGTTAACAGAGTTAAAAATACAATTACAGGAGTTGCTGGACAAAGGTTACATTTGTTCGAGTGTGTCTCCCTGGGGGGGCACCAGTGCTATTTGTAAGAAAGAAAGACGAAACCATGCGAATGTGCATGGATTACAAACAGCTAAACAAGTTAACAGTCAAAAACAAATACCCTCTACCAAGGATTGATGATCTGTTTGATCAAGTGAAGGGGGCCACAGTGTTTTCCAAGATAGATTTAAGATCTGGATATCACCAGATTCGAATCAAGGATGAAGACATTTACAAGACAGGATTTCGTACCAGGTATGGACACTATGAATTTGTGCTGTCACCCTTCGGGTTAACAAATGCACCAACAACCTTTATGAGGTTAATGCATGGAATCTTCCATTCTTTCCTGGATAATTTTGTACTTATATTTATAGATGATATTATGATCTATTCTAAAAATCAGGAAGAGCATAAAGAAAATTTGAGGATTGTACTGGAAATGTTAAGAAAACACCAGCTATACGCTAAGTTTAGCAAATGTGATTTCCTTAAAACAAAAATCCAATATCTAGGCCATGTTATTTCAGTAGAAGGAATTGATGTTGATCCAGAAAATATCAAAACAATCATGGAATGGCGAGTACCCCAAAACGTGGCAGATATTCGATCCTTTATGGGATTACCTGGATACTACCGAAGATTTATTGAAGGATTTTCCAGAATCGCTTTTCCTATTACTTCCTTGCAGAGGAAAGGAAAAGTTTTCAAGTGGACTATTGAATGTCAAAACAGTTTTGTAAAGCTGAAACAACTTTTGACTTCTGCACCTGTGTTAAGAGTGGCTGACCCGAGTAAATAATTTGAAGTGTGTACCGACGCAAGTAAAGAAGGTGTTGGGGCAGTCTTATATCAGAAAAGAAAAGTGGTGGCGTATGAATCCATAAAGTTGAAGGATCACGAACAAAGGTACTCAACATATGATCTGGAGTTAACAATAGTGCTCCGGGTATGGAGACACTACGTGCTGGGAAATTTTTGTGTGTTAAGAACAGATCATAGCAGCTTGACTAGTTACTTCAAGCAAGCAGATTTAAACTCAAGACAGGCAAGATGGAATGCCTTCCTAAGTGAGTTTGATATGGATATTCAGCATGTTAAAGGAAAAGAAAACCGAGTAGCTGATGCTTTAAGTAGAAAATTACATGGTATATATGAGCTATATTATAATCGACTGGAAAGTAGATTTTCAGAGCAAGTAAAGGAAGAAGCGCAAAAAGATCCCGAATACCAATTTTTGTGGCAACATATGGAAGAAATCAGAAAGCAAGGAGGCACATCTGAGTATGGAATAAATGAAGATCAGATGCTCACTTTCCGAGGTAAAGTATATGTGCCTAACCGTATGGATTTTAAAGAACTGATAATTAATAAGTACCATCGTAGCAATTATGCAGGTCACCCAGGATACCAGAAAATGTTGACCGCAATTAATAAGGTAATTTTTTGGCCTAGTATGCGTAAAAACATTGCTGAATATTTAAGTAAATGTTTGGAATGTCAACAGGTGAAGGTGGAGCATCAACATGCCATAGGGTTTTTGTAGCCCATACCAATACCCAAATGGAAGTGGGAGGTCATATCCCTAGACTTCATTACAGGCTTACCTCGGACAAAAAGACAAAATGATTCCATCATGGTGGTGGTGGACAGATTGAGTAAATAAGCACATTTTATACCTGTGCAGTCTACTTATAAGACTGTACAGATAGCCGACATATTCATGAAGGAGATTTTCAGACTACATGGAATTCCAAAGACAATTATCTCAGACCGGGATGTTAAGTTTACTTCTGCCTTTTGGAAGACCTTGTTTACGGGACTGTGAACCCAGATAAAATTTAGCACAACATATCATCCCCAGACCGACAGTCAAACAAATCGAGTAAACCAAGTACTAGAGGACATGCTACGTATGTATGTAATGTAGCAACCAACCAAATGGTACGACTATCTCCACCTTTTTGAGTTTGCTTACAACAACGGTTATCAGGAATCCCTGAAGATGAGTCCTTTCGAGGCATTGTATGGGAGGCAGTGTCGCACACCCATAAATTGGAGCAGCCACAAGACAAAATTATTGTTGGGACCCGAAATGTTGGCTGAAATGGAATCTAAAGTAAAGAAAATAAGGCAAAATTTGAAGGCTGCACAAGATCGGCAAAAGATCTATGTAGATAAAAAGAGGTCTTATAGGGAATTCGAAGTGGGAGATCATGTGTATGTGAGGATCAAACCAAAAAGAAGTACCTTACGGTGGACCTCTTGTGCCAAATTGGCTCCCAGGTTTTGTGGACCCTTCAAAATTTTGGAAAGGGTGGGACCAGTAGCTTATCGATTAGCTTTACCCAGCCACATTCGAGTACACAATGTGTTTCATGTGTCTCTGTTGAAGCGTTATGTGCATGATGCAAATCACGTAATTCATTGACAAAATATACATGTAGGATAGGAATAAAAGTCCTAACTTGATATATTCAATATTTATGAGTAATTGACATGGAGCTTTGTTGTACACAGGTAGAACCAGATGGTGAGTTCCTGTTCGAGCTGCAACACATACTTGACCGGAGAGAAATCATACTCCGAAAGCGAGTCGTCACTTAGGTTAAAGTGCAATGGAAGCACTTCGTCCCGGATGAGGCTACTTGGGAGGACGAAAAATTTGTACGGGAAGTTTACCTAGAGCTCTTTTCAGAGTAGAGGATAAAAAAAAAACACCGAGGATGGTGTTACTTCTAGGGGGGGAAGTTGTGACAGCCTCATTAAAGATAACTAGTATTAACTAGTTAAAAGACAATTTTTGTTATTATTATGGAGACTACAATTAGTGCTTGTGATCTGGAAAATTATTTTTTTGATAATAAGTTATGTTTAATAAATAAGTTAAGAGAATTAACTTAAGAAATAAAAAGCTTATGCAAAGAGTTTTTTTCCAAGAACTGGAAAGTGGTTGGGGACAGTTGGAAACAATTACCAACTCCTCTGGGGATAAGAGACTCATCCCAGTGAGGAGTAGGGGTTCTGTATTTTTATTATTTTTTTTCAGTGGAAGGGGCTAGTTTTTCCAGAGCTGGTAGAGACCAGTGGAAAACGCTCAGTAAATCCTGAAAAATAATTTCTGGCATTTGAATGGACTAGGCGCCTTGAGGTCACAGCAGAAAAAAATCCACTGTTAAACCGTACCATCCAGGATTGGAGCTCGGGGGCAAGAGGAGGACGTAATATCCTCTCTTGATGGTTGGGTGGTCCAGAACTAAGAAAAATGCATTTTCAGATAAGTAGACTTGTTAATGATTTCAGTAGGAATGATACTGTGCAGAATTAGTTTGACATATATGTAGTTATCATACGTGCAATTATTTATTAATTTTTTAGCAAGATTAATACTGCAAATGATCAGTTTGACAAAGTACAAAAATTTTGTATTTACTGTAATGGTTGAATAAAATGGTTGAATAAGTTATTTGTTTCCTTTCTGTGTATTAAACTACAGGATTATTGGGAAATGGATAATAGATTGAATACGGTGATAGAACTGCAGTAAACAACAGAAAACTGTACATTTAACTGTATGTCACTATTGAATATGATTACGGTGAGGAACTCTGTATTAGGGGACATAACCGTTGTTCTTGGGAACTGGGCAAGTACCCAACCCAAGACTCGTCGTTTTGTACCATTATAGTGAATAATACACGGACACTATGAATGGTGGTCCAGACACCTTAACTATTGAAGACAAACACCAGACAGCAAACTGATATATTTCCAAAAACCAGAATAGAGAAATATGGCGAGAAGAGTAATTATTACAGATAAACCTCAAACAATGATAACTTGTCTATCTTCTTAGCACAGACAAACATTCTTTAAACATGAACGCAAGATTGAAAACCTATCATCGTTTGGTTGTTAAATGCATGCGTAAGCTAAGAACATATTTCTAGACATGGAGGTAAACATTTCATTCCGCTGTTTAGATCAAGAGAGATACTATGGAGAACCCAGTATAGAAAAGTACATAACTAAAACTGTAGCAGCGTTTAAAAACAAGAAATGTTCAAAGAACTAGATGCATGCACAAACACGTGAGCCTCTAATAATCAAACAGACTTCTTTCATTCAAATGGATAACCAAGCAGATAAAAGAGAAAAAAGCTTCATTACTTTTTTAAACTTAACAAAATAGCATTAGCTGATGAAGTTGAAATTCAAACTCATAACGAGATTACTAAAATAATACTAGATAGCTCAGAGCGTTGACCCAGTAGTCGTATTCATAGAAGTACGAAACCTAAGATGTTGATTACAAGAGAAGGGCTTAACCAGAGGCTTAAATAAGAATATATTAGTAATAGTCCTCTAGTAAAATGATAACATAGTCAAGTTTAAAAGCCTTTTGCGGCAGGTATCTGCATAGGAGGAATAATCTTTTACATTCTGTCCTACATATCAAAAAAAAAATGTTCACAACCTTTCATTACAATACAGATGAATGTCTGTCAAACATTATGGCGAAAAGAACAGGGTGGTAGTCCGCAGAGATGAGGTAAAAACCCTCAGAGTACCTAGAAGAGTGAGGAGGATGTTAGACCAAAGCCAAGGAATATCACAGAAGAACACTGAAGAGTAACCCTGGACACGGAAGGCCATGGTGTAGAAATTTGAATAATTTGCTGAATTATTCACCGAGATTATCCTAATTACACACTATTTAAGCTTCATGCATAATACATAACCTCTTCTACAATTGATCATCAATATGCGGAAATAGAAAGCAGTCGCATGCGCTCATTAAAACATAATCAAGCACACATATCAACACAGGATGTAATGGGGAAAGAAATAGCTATCTATATATTATAATGATAGAGAACATGTAACAATACATAGTACAAAGCTCTCACAGCTCTCAACACTATCTCAATGCTACACACAAAACTAGTTCAGATCTGAACAAGTCACAGGTTCAAATCTCCTCCACTGTTTGCCTGCCTCTACTGCGCAATCCAAGATGAGAATGAATGAGATCCAAGTTTGAATCCCCTTGGCTTGTACTGCACAATACTCATTGGCAACCTCAATCAATGTGTGTGCAAATCTCATGCACAAGTATAGTCACAATTGATAGCCACACTCACCCTTTCACCCACCTCTAACACTAGTCTCCACTGAACTGTCCATGCATTGAAGTTAACTGATGTGTTATTTAATTGATTTATGAGTTAATAATTAGTGAATTAATTAATAATTAATTCACACCACTCATCACTAGTGTATTTGTCAGTTAGACTAAATACAACTAGTTCAACTAAGTTAAGCCGAACACAACTCCACCAACTGTCTCATCAACTCCACCAAACTCTGCCACTTGAGTTCTAACTGAAGTCAACCATGCAATAGCTCAACTAACCCTTAGGAAAAGCGTATTTCCTTCTATCAGCTGCATGTGCCACATCCAAGCATCAAACTGAAGTGCTCCAAGAGGATAAGATAATGTTTATAGTCTAAATATTATTAAGGGTTAATAATATTTGACTGTTCTATTTTTAGCCCGGCAGTCTAAAAATAGAAACCGCCCAATGCCTAAAAATAGAGGTCCATCTATTTTTACCAACTCGACCAATCATCCATAAATATCATCCTACAACTCATAGACCATGATCCATATGTCTAAAAATAGACATAGTCTAAAAATAGACTTTGCGCCAAAAATAGTCTGCGGGCCCACTTAGTGAAGGCAACTTCATTTCACTAAGCTCCATCATGTTGTTGCATTTTCAACACTCCCTTTGAACAAGATATGGATTATCTGCAACCCCTATCCTGCCTCTGTGGTATCCAAATTTGCTCCTGGTGAGTGCCTTCGTCAAGATATCAACATCCTGAACCTCCGTGGGAATATATGAAAGTAACATGATTCTCCGCTGCACACAATCTCTGATATGATGGTACCTGATTTCGATGTGTTTGGATCTATCATGAAATATTGGATTAGCCGAGAGTTTAATGCAACTCTGGTTATCACAATAAATCACAGTAGGCTCCAAGTGCGAATCGAACAACCCGACCAGGATCTTCCTCATCCATATGGCCTCGCATGCAGCCAAGCTTGCTGCCATATACTCAACCTCTGCTGAACTGAGTGCCACGGATCTCTGCTTCCTGCTGTACCAAGAAACTGTTGTCGACTCGATACTGAAGATCCCTCCAGATGTGCTCTTTCTTTCTGTTGGGCTCCCTGCCCAATCTGCATCCATGAAGCCACACATCTTCACCTCATCCTCATGTCTGTACCACAAGCCATATCCCGATGTGCCTCTAAGATAACGCAATACATGCTTGCCTGCCTTCCATAAGAGCTTGGTAGGCTTAACCATAGCTTGCGAAAGCTGGTTAACAGCATAGCGTATATCGGGTCGTGTATTGACCAGATACATAAGCGACCCCACCAACTATCGATAAACAGTGGCATCCACTATCTCCACTGAAGTAGCATCCTCCTTCCTCCAACCTCCAGGAAGAGGAGTATCAATAGGCTTGCAACCATGCATGTTGAACTTCTCCAATATTTCTCGGGCATACTTACCCTTAGAAACAAACATTCCATCACTATGCTGCCAAATTTCCAATCCCAGGAAATAATGAAGGAGGCCTAAGTCCTTCATCTCAAACTCTCTAGCAAGATCCTCCTTGCATGAAAGTATCAACAGCTCATCACCCGTCAAAATCAGATCATCTACATATAGTACAATGATCAGCAACTTCCCCTCCACCACAATCTGGTACAGGTTAGGATCGCACTCACTCTTGGAGAATCGAGTCGGGGTGAAATAGCGTACATCATGTGTACCAAGCACGGGGTGCTTGTTTCAACCCATACGGTGCTCTCTTGGGTACGCACACATGCGACTCACTGCTGAAGATCTCGAAACCTTCGGGCTGCTCTATGTACACCTCCTCCTCAATGACTCCGTTGAGGAACACAGTCTTCACATCCATCTGATGATTGTGCCATCCCATCTGCGCTAAGAGAGCTAGGATCGTCCGTATGGAAGAATACCTTGCGTCAGGTGCAAAGGTCTCCTCATAATCGATCCCCTCTATCTGAGAGAAGCCTCAGGCAACAAATCTTGCCTTGTGCTTCTCCACACTCCCGTCAGCCGCCTGCTTCACTTTGTAGATCCATCGTGAACCCACCACTGATTTCCCCTCCGGTCGCGGGACAATCTCCCATGCACTGTTTCTAACAATAGAATCATACTCTTCCAACATGGCATCTACCCATGGGGTCTCTGGAAGATATAAAAGAGATGGTTTTTGTCACAACATTTTCTCACAAGAGCCATGTATCCGATTATTGCCGGTCAGGTAATTTGTCTCTTGTCTCTTGTTTGTCTTGTGGGTGGTCCTACAACCTTCTCTGCATCTTGAGCCGGTCGCTTAGCTTCTGTAGTGCGCTTGCGCCCTCTGATGGTTGGCGCTGCATGAGTGGTCTCTTCCACTCCATGAACTTCCTCTTGTGGCTGATCCACATCCTGAAGCTCATCCTTAGGAACTAATAGCTCCTCATCTGCATGCAAGTGTGGCTCCCTCTCAAGCGAACACTGCATGGCTTTCTCCTCCTGAAATTTGATATCCCGCCGCACAACAGTCTTGCGACTGTCTAGAAAATACACACGATAGTTGTGGGGTGTATCAGTGTACCCCACAAATATTCCAACCTCTGCGGTCGGATCCGGCTTCTTTCTGGCATCCTTCATCACATGCAAGTAGACAGGTGAACAAAAAATCCTCGAATGGGAAATATCAGGTCTCTTACCAGAAAACGCCTCCTCCAGTGTACTCATGCCAAGTATCTTGTGAGGACAACGGTTCTGCACATATACTGCAGTATTGCATGCCTTAGCCCACAAGTGAAGGGGTAGGCCCTGATCATGCAACATCGCCCATGCAGCACCCACGATCGTTCTGTTCTTCCGCTCAGCAACCCCGTTCTGCTGTGGGTTATGGGGTGCGATGAGCTCTCTCTGAATCCCTTCTGCGCTGCAAAAGTCCTTGAATTCAGCAAAGATGAATTCACCACCATTGTCGCTCCTAAGAGCCTTCACATGCTTCCCCAATTCCTTCTCAACCAGCGCCTTGAACTCACAGAACTTTGAGTATGTCTCGCTCTTCTTCTGCATGAAGAAGATCCAGCACTTCCGAGAAAAATCATCAATAAAGATCACATAGTACCTGTGCTTTGCTGTCGATCTGTTGCGTGAGTGCCCTTAGGAAGCCCGGTAGAAATCTGTTGCAGTATCTTCAAAGCTCCATGGTGAAGGTGGCCCAATCTCCGGTGACACAGCTCGCCATCATCCCGGCTCACCACTCCTTTTTCCTTGCATGCCATTGTTGCGCAGCCATCTACTTGCAATTGATAAAGGTTATTGACTCGAACCCCTATCTTTATACTGTCTCTCCGAGTTGTCTTCTCACGCGAGAGCTAATCCTTCACTTCGGGAACCACTTTACCACATCATATCCCTTGTCTTCTAACATCGCCACGGAGATAAGATTCTTCTTCAATCCTGGAACATGCATCACTTCCTTCAATATGAAGGGTTTACCAGACTCCCTCTCAAAGGAAATGGTACCGATACCGGTCGCACTATATCTACCATCATCGCCCATCTCGATGTGCACTCCAAGGTCTTTCTCATCCAGATCTGAAAACAGATCTCGATCTCCAGTCATGTGAAAAGACGCACCACTGTCCAAGAACCATACTGATCCCATCACACTTGAGACCAAGCATGCGATCAACGAAAAATCCAGCTCAAACTGTGAGGCTAAAGCCTCTCCAGTGCCAATCCAGCAGCTGCTTATTTTTCTCTTCTTCTGCGAGCAATTTGTGGCATAATGTCAGTGTTGGTAAGCAATGAAAACATCTGTGGACATGTCCTGCTTCTTGCCTTTCGCACCAGAATGAGAAGCTTTCTTGCTCTTCCCCTTCTTTGCTTTGGTAGCCAAAGCACAATTTTCTTCATCAAATGCCTTTGATGAAGATCCATCTCTGGTATTCCGCCTTATCTCCTCTTGCACAAGATCCGACCAAAGTCGCTCCCATCCTAGCAATTTCTCCCGACCATTGACAAAATCCTGATAGGCATGCCAACTCTTCGAAAGACCAAGGAGAGCCAAGCTCACCAATTCCTCATCATAAACAGTCACCCCCACACTTCCCAGCTCATCCCTGCATTGGATGAACTTCGTGAGGTACTTGGGCATACTGTCGCCTTTCTCCATCTTTATGTGTCTGAGTTTATCCTTGAGCGCCAACTTCCTCTGGTCGCTCTTGCTTGGGAATAAATCTGTCAATGCTTTCCACATCAAGTATGGAGAAGCTTTTCCATGCATGCTGGATACAATGTGATCCTTCACGCCCTCCAACAGAATCCTTCGACATTTTTCCATCTTCTTTTGCCAAGCCTCAACTTGAGCAGCATCAGTAGGCTTTGGGATCTCAGCTTCTATGAACTCCTTCAGCCCGTTATCATCTAATACCGCCTCCATTCGGTCCTTCCATCCAACATAATTCGAACTGCCCTCAAGGGCATATTCTAGTCGCAATCCGTTGAAAGACATTTCAACTCTGGCACCAAGAAAACTACTGCAAATTCGAATTCCAAATTCTGCTGCAAATTCGAATTCCACCAGCTCAAAAATCAACAGCTTCCGATCTGTGAGAAAAAATTATTTCTAGCACAGAGATCGACTGTAGGGGAATTTACTGGATATATCACCTTTCAAGGAAAGGATGGATCCAGAGGCTACCTGGCCCGTTACAGACTCTGTCTACCGAAATAATTGTAATCACTGTAATAGATCCGATGATCAATCTCGCTCCGATACCATGTAGAAATTTGAATAATTTTCTGAATTATTCACCGATATTATCCTGATTACACACTATTTAAGCTTCATGCATAATACATAACCTCTTCTACAATTGATCATCAATATGCGGAAATAGAAAGCAGTCGCGTGCGCTCATTAAAACATAATCAAGCACACATATAAACACAGGATGTAATGGGGAAAGAAATAGATGAAAACCCCCAACTATATGTATATTATAATGATAGAGAACATGTAACAATACATAGCACAAATCTCTCACAGCTCTCAACACTATCTCAATGCTACACACAAAACTAGTTCAGATCTGAACAAGTCACAGGTTCAAATATCCTCCACTGTTTGCCTGCCTCTACTACGCAATACAAGATGAGAATGAATGAGATCCAAGTTCGAATCCACTTGGATTGTACTGCGCAATCCTCATTGGAAACCTCAATCAATGTGTGTGCAAATCTCATGCACAAGTATAGTCACAACTGATAGCCACACTCACCCTTTCACCCACCTCTAACACTGGTCTCCACTGAACTGTCCTTGCATTGCAGTTAACTGATGTGTTCTTTATTTGATTTATGAGTTAATAATTAGTGAATTAATTAATAATTAATTCACACCAATCATCACTAGTTTATTTGTTAGTTAGACTAAATACAACTAGTTCAACTAAGTTAAACCGAACACAACTCCACCAACTATCTCATCAACTCCACCAAACTCTGAAACTTGAGTTCTAACTGAAGTCAACCATGCAATAGCTCAACTAACCCTTAGGAAAAGCGTATTTCCTTTTGTCAGCTGCATGTGCCACATCCAAGCATCAAACTGAAGTGCTCCAAGAGGATAAGATAATGTTTATAGTCTAAATATTATTAAGGGTTAATAATATTTGACTGTTCTATTTTTAGCCCGGCAGTCTAAAAATAGAAACCGCCCAATGTCTTAAAATAGAGGTCCATCTATTTTTACCAACTCGACCAATAATCCATAAATAGAATAGCATCCTGCAACTCATAGACCATGATCCATATGTCTAAAAATAGACTTTGCGCCGAAAATAGCCTGCGGGCCCACTTAGTGAAGGCAACTTAATTTCACTAAGCTCCATCATCTTGTTGCATTTTCAGCACATGGGTCGAGACATAACCTGCACATAATGACATAAGAGTTGAATTTACGTTATCAAAATAAAAGAGAAACTGAGGTTTTATCCCAAGACTTGTTTAACTCTGAAACTAGCATCAGGTTTAAATGGGAAGCCATATTACATGGTATGGAGACCTCTCGAATCCCGAACTTCCACCGGCAGAGCTATATATTCAATGTGTATCACGGCGGAACCGAAAACAATCAATAACCAGTAAGTAAACCGAGTAGAAAACCTGCAAGCTAAGTTTGCTAAGGTAAGAAGAAGAAGTTAAAAATATATACGCATGAATCTGCGGAGAATTTACATGTATGTGTGCGGAAGGAGACGAATTCAAGCAGAAAGAAATGACTAGAGTCGAACAAAGCAATAAACTTGAGTTTGTCTACTCCAAGCGCCAACACCTCTACCACCATGCAAAATACTGGTCGGGACGAGCTCTCTTGGTTTAGTTAGCTACATGGTATTGCGACAGAAGCAGAGAAGGGCAGAGCCGAGAACTAGCAGGATGCCAAATGAAGAACATGCCGAAGAAATGAGCCTCATTAACTCATAGGCAGTCAAGTGGCAAGCAGAATTAGGGTTTTGGCGTGAATATCCATATCATTCTCCCGCCTGAGTAATCGACCGTAGATCTAACTTGAGATCGACGGTAGCAATTAGACAAATACCATCGATATCTGCGCAACTACGTTGAGACCAACAGTTGCGGGGGAGACTTAAATGCGTGTACTCCCTACTTAACTCACAAGTATGCCAGCTATACCTTGGACGAGACATGTAGTACATTTTTTTGAACGGATAGCCAAGTGATGTATCGGGGGGTCGAATACAACCTTTATATTCTTGTTGTTAAGGTTAAAATGTTAAACTCCGAGTTAGAATATGGAGATTGCGTAATGTTAAGTTCAATGTCAACGATGATGTAAATTTTATGGTTAGCCATGTATGCTATATTCATCCTTGTAAAATAAAATAATTACTACAATAGTGTGAGATTAAAAATTATTTTTTACGTTGATTTACATGGTTAGGTGTATGTGTGACAAGTAGTATCAGAGTTGCGTTCATACGCTGGGACCCTAAGGGTCAACTAACGATAAATTGTGTGTATATTGATGCACAGAGTTTAGCAGTGTAGAAGGAGCATTATGAGAAGAGGAACAACACAAAAAAATCCCCAAGACACCAGGGAACCCCAAACTCAACCAGTAATGAACCCTGAAATGTGGGTTCAGTTGAGTGTTGAACAACATCAACAAACTAGTAGGTTGCTGGAAGAACAATAGCATCAAACTAGTTTCTTGTTAAATACGGTACAACAACTATAGGAAGAAATGGTGCGTGTTCGAAAAGACAATGAACGATTATTACAGGACCAAGAAAAGATATTAAAGAGCCTGTTAGATAAACAAAACCATGAGGTGGAACATCCGAGTACTGACAAAGGCCTGCAAGAAGAGGATGAAAAATGAACGAGAAATAACACCACTGGCAGAGTGGAGAGAATCCCATCCCAGCGGAGTATGAACAAAATTTACAATGAAGCAGAATCGGGCAATTTGTCGGATCAGCAAGAAGTTAAAAAGAAGAAGGTCGAACTTCAAGGAGAGTTTCAGAAAATAAAACCACCAATGTTTGATGGTGAAGCATGGTTAATAAACATGAATAAGTACTTTCCGGTGTATGAATACAGTAGCATCCTGAAGGCCAGATTAGCCATATATCAATTGAGAGAGAAAGCTACCTTGTGGTGGGAGGAAGTGAAGAATATTCGCAACATAAAGGAACAAGACATCACTTGGGAATCATTCCAGCAATATTTTAAGGACAAGTATCTAACAGAATGATTTTACGATGGGAAAGCTAAGAAATTTCATTACTAAAGATTGGGACAGATGACCATGGATTAATATATCACCAAGTTCACCTCCCTGTTATGATATGTACCATATTTGCGAGAGGAAAAGGCTAAGGTGCAAAGATTTTTGAGCAGCCTGCCAACACATATGAAGGAGCAAATAGAGTTTTTAAACCCCCGAACCATGGATGAAGCCATTCGAAAAGCCAGAATGTGCTACCAGCAGTCCAAGGCAAAAGGGGAAGTTGGAAAAATTTGGCAGCCAAGAAAAGGACAGAAAACCAGCTCAAACTTCGAAGGAGAAAAAAGCAGTAACTTTAAGAATTCTGCACGTAATCCTGTCAGCAGATAGTTTGGCAGAAATCATCAAAGAACTAAGTGGCCAGCAGAAGAAAAACCTACAGAGGCGTCCAGTAAGCTTGAGCAAGGGCAGGTGACTAAGCCACCTCTACAATGTTGGGGGTGTGGTGAAGCACATTACTACAAACACTGCCCACAGTGAGCAAGAAATGACATCATGGAAAACTTGCAGGAAGCCTCTACAGTAGGTGATGTGGCGAAAAACATTCCTCGTATCAATGCGGCGTTGGAGGACCGACAAGCGGATTATCAACCAACAATGATTGAGCTGGAAGGTAAAATACTAACTCAATCTGTTTCTATTTTAGTATACCCAGGTGCAAGTATGAGCTATGTTATTCCCAAAGTGGTAGAACTGTTTAAATTGAAAGAACAAAAATTTAAAAGTTCATGGCTAGTGCAGCTAGCCACTGGAGCAAAATGTAAAGTAACTCCAAAAATTCAAAACTGTACTTTAGAAATTTTAGAACAACAGTTACAAGTGGATCTGAACGTTTTGCCATTAGGATCCTATGATTTTTTGCTAGGCATGGATTGGCTAGAAAAGCATTGGACTTTAGTAGACTGTAAGGAAAATACTATTTACTACAGAATGCATGATGGAACACGTAAAGAGATTCAAGGAATCAAGAAGGCATTACAATTACGCCCAATTATAGCATCCCAAATGAATAAATGTGTAAGGAAGGGATGTCAGTTGTATGCGATACAAGTGGGTTATGTAGATTCCAAGAAGAAAGCACTTGTAATGGAGAATATACCTGTGGTACAAGAATTCTTAGATGTTTTTCCAGAAAATATTCCTAGATTACCACCAAGGAGAGACATCGACTTCACCATAGATTTAATGCCAGGAGCTTCTCTTCTGTCAAGGGCTCCTTACAGAATGAGTGTACCAGAGTTAACAGAGTTAAAAATGCAATTACAGGAGTTGCTGGACAAAGGTTACATTCGTCCGAGTGTGTCTCCCTGGGGGGAACCAGTGCTATTTGTAAGAAAGAAAGACGAAACCATGCGAATGTGCATGGATTACAGATAGCTAAACAAGTTAACGATAAAAAACAAATACCCTCTACCAAGGCTTGATGATCTGTTTGATCAAGTGAAGGGGGTCATGGTGTTTTCCAAGATAGATTTAAGATCTAGATATCACCAGATTCGAATCAAGGATGAAGAAATTTACAAGACATCATTTCGTACCATGTATGGACACTATGAATTTGTGGTGTTACTCTTTGGGTTAACAAATGCACCAGCAACCTTTTTGAGGTTAATGCATGGAATCTTCCATCATTTCCTGGATAATTTTGTACTTATATTTATAGATGATATTCTGATCTATTCTAAAAATCAGGAAGAGCATAAAGAACATTTGAGGATTGTACTGGAAATGTTAAGAAAACACCAGCTGTACACTAAGTTCAGCAAATGTGATTTCTTTAAAACAGAAATCTAGTATCTAGGCCATGTTATTTCAGAAGAAGGAATTGTTGTTGATCCAGAAAAGATCAAAACAATCATGGAATGGCTAGTACCCCAGAACATGGCAGATATTCTATCCTTTATGGGATTAGCTGGATACTACCGAAGATTTATTGAAGGATTTTCCAGAATCGCTTTTCATATTACTTCGTTGCAGAGGAAAGGAAAAGTTTTCAAGTGGACTATCGAATGTCAGAACATTTTTGAAAAGCTGAAACAACTTTTGACTTCTGCACCTGTGTTAAGAGTGGCTGACCCAAGTAAAGAATTTGAAGTGTGTACTGATGCAAGTAAAGAAGGTGTTGGGGCAGTCCTATCTCAGGAAGGCAAAGTGGTGGCGTATGAATCCAGAAAGTTGAAGGATCAGTAGTACATGCACTCCGGGTATGGAGACACTACCTGTTGGGCAAAAAGTTTGTGTTAAAAACGGATCATAGCAACTTGACTAGTTACTTCAAGCAAGCAGATTTAAAATCAAGACAAGCAAGATGGAATGCCTTCCTAAGTGAGTTTCATATGGATATTTAGCATGTCAAAGGAAAAGAAACTGAGTAGCTGATGCTTTAAGTAGAAAATTACATGGTATATATGAGTTATATTATAATCAGATGGAAAGTAGATTTTCAGAGAAAGTACAGGAAGAAGCGCAAAAAGATCCCGAATACCAATTTTTGTGGCAACAGATGGAAGAAATCAGAAAGCAAGGAGGTACATCTGAGTATGGAATAAATGAAGATCAGATGCTCACTTTCTGAGGTTAAGTATATGTGCCTAACCGTATGGATTTGAAAAAAATGATAATGAATGAGTACCATCACAACAATTATGCAGGTCACCCAGGATACCAGAAAATGTTGACCACAATTAAGAAGGTATTTTTATGGCCTACTATGAGTAAAAACATTGCTGAATATTTAAGTAAATGTGTGGAATGTCAACAGGTGAAGGTGGAGAAGGGTTGTTGCAGCCCATACCAATACCCGAATGGAAGTGGGAGGTCATATCCCTGGACTTCATTACAGGCTTATCGCGGACAAAAATACAAAATGATTCCATCATGGTGGTGGTGGAAAAATTGAGTAAATCTGCACATTTTATACATGTTCAGTCTACTTACAAGACTGTACAGATAGCCGACATATTCATGAAGGATATTTTCAGACTACATGGAATTCCAAAGACAATTACCTCAGACTGGGATGTTAATTTTACTTCTGCCTTTTGGAAGACCTTGTTTACGGGACTGGGAACCCAGATAAAATTTATCACAACATATCATCCCCAAACTGATGATCAAACAGCGTGAGTAAACCAAGTATTAGAGGACATGCTACACATGTATGTAATGCAGCAGCCAACCAAATGGGAGGACTATCTGCACCTTATTGAGCTTTCTTACAACAATGATTATCAGGAATCCCTGAAGATGAGTCCTTTCGAGGCTTTTTATGGGAGGCAGTGTCGCACACCCATAAATTGGAGCAGCCCCGAGACAAAATTACTGTTAGGACCCAAAATGCTGGCCGAAATGGAATCTGAAGTAAAGAAAATAAGGAAAAATTTGAAGGTTGCACAAGATCAGCAAAAGATATATGTAGATAAAAAGAGGTCTTATTAGGAATTCAATGTGAGAGATCATGTGTACATGAGGATCAAACCAAAAAGAAGTACCTTACGGTGGACCTCTTGTGCCAAATTGGCTCCCAGGTTTTGTGGACCCTTCCAAATTTTGGAAAGGGTGGGACCAGTAGATTATCGATTAGCTTTACCTAGCCACATTCGAGTACATAATGTGTTTCATGTGTCTCTGTTGAAGCGTTATGTACATGATGCAAAGCACGTAATTCATTGGCAAAATATACAGGTAGGATATGAATAAAAGTCCTAACTTGATATATTTAATATTTATGAGTAATTGACATGGAGCCCTTTTGTATATAGGTAGAACCGGACGTCGAGTTCTTGGTCGAGCCGCAACACATACTTGACCGGAGATAAATCATACTTCGAAAGCAAGTCATCACTCAGGTTAAGGTGCAATGGAAGCACTTTGGCCCAGATGAGGCTACTTGGGAGGACGAAAAATTTGTACTGGAAGTTTACCTAGAGCTCTTTTCAGAGTAGAGGATAAAATAAAATACCGAGGACGGTGTTACTTCCAGGGGGGAAGTTGTGACAGCCTCATTAAAGATAACTAGTGTTAACTAGTTAAAAGACAATTTTTGTTATTATTATGGAAACTACAATTATTGCTTGTGATTTGGAAAATTATTTTGTTGATAATAAGTTATGTTTAATAAATAAGTTAAGAGAATTAACTTAAGAAAGAAAAAGCTGATGGAAAGAGTTTTTTTCCAAGAACTGGAAAGTGGTTGGGGATAGTTGGAAACAGTTACCAACTCCTCTAGGGATAAACAACTCATCTCAGTGAGGAGTAGGGGTTCTGTATTTTTATTATTTTTTTTCAGTGGAAGGGGCTGGTTTTTCTAGAGCTGGTAGAGACCAATGGAAAACGCTCAGTAAATCCTGAAAAGTTATTTCTGGTATTTGACTAGACTAGGCGTCCTGAGGTCACAGCAGAAAAAGAATCCACTGTTAACCCATACCATCCAGGATTGGAGCTCGGGGGCAAGAGGAGGACATAATAGCCTCTCTTGATGGTTGGGTGGTCCATAGCTAGGAACAATGCATTTTCAGATAAGTAGATTTGTTAATGATTTCAGTAGGAATGATACTATACAGAATTAGTTTGACATATATGCAGTTATCATACGTGCAGTTAATTATTATTATTTTTAGCAAGATTAATACTGCAAATGATTAGTTTGAAAAAGTAAAGAAATTTTGTATTTACTATAATGGCATCAAAATATACTTCTGGATTGTGCTAAAATGGTTGAATAAGTTATTTGTTTCCTTTCCTTGTATTAAACTACAGGGTTATTGATAAATGGATAATAGAATGAATACGGTGACAGAACTGTAGTAAACAATAGAAAACTGTAAATTTAACTGTATGTCACTATTGAATATAATTACAGTGAGGAACTCTGTATTAGGGGACAGAACCGTCGTTCCTGGGAACAGGGCAAGTACCCAACCCAAGACTCATCGTTCTGTACCATTATAGTGAATAATACACGGACACTATGAATGGTGGTTTGGACACCTTAACTATTGAAGACAAACACCAAACATCAAACTAATATATTTCCAAAAACCGGAAAAGAGAAATATGGCAAGAAGAGTAATTATTACAGTTAAACCTCAAACAATGATAACTTATCTATCTTCTTAGCACAGACAAACATTCTTTAAAAATGAACCAAGGTTGAAAACCTATCATCGTTTGGTTGTTAAATGCATGCGTAAGCTAAGAACATATTTATAGACATGGAGGTAAACATTTCATTCCGCTCTTTAGATCAAGAGAGTTACTATGGAGAACCCAGTATAGAAAAGTACATAACTAAAACCGTAGCAGCGTTTAAAACCAAAAAATGTTCAAAGAACTAGATGCATGCACAGACATGTGAGCCTTTAATAATCAAACAGACTTCTTTCATTCAAATGGATAACCAAGCAGATAAAAGAGCAAAAATATTCATTACTTTTTAAAACTTAAAAAAATAGCATCAGCCGACGAAGTTGAAATTCGAACTCATAACGAGATTACTAAAATAATACTAGATAGCTCAGAGCGTTGACCCAGCAGTCGTATTCATAGAAGTACGAAACTTAAGATGCTGATTGCAAGAGAAGGGCTTAACCAGAGGCTTAAATACTCATATATTAATAACAATCCTCCAGTAAAATGATAACACAGTCAAGTTTAAAAGCCTTTTGTGGCAGGTATCCACATAGGAGGAATAATCATTTACATTATGTCCTACATATCAAAAAAAAAATGTTCACAACATTTCACTACAATACATATCAATGTCTGTCAAACATTATGGTGAAAAGCACAGGATGGTATTCTGCAGAGATGAGGTAAAAACCCTCAGAGTACCTAGAAGAGTGACGAGGATGTTAGACCAAAGACAAGGAATATCGCAGAAGAAGACTGAAGAGTAACCCTGGACACAGAAGGCCATGGATCGAGACATAACCTGCACATAGTGACATAAGAGATGAATAAACATTATCAAAATAAAAGAGAAACTGAGGTTTTAGCCCAAGACTTGTTTAACTCTGAAACTAGCATCAGGTTTAAATGGGAAGCCATATTACTTGATATGGAGACCTCTTGATCCTCGGACATCCACCGGTGGAGTTGTATATTCAATATGTATCACGGTGGAACCGAAAACAATCAATAACTAGTAAGTAAACCGAGTAGAAAACCTGCAAGCTAAGTTTGCTAAGGTAAGAAGAAGAATTTAAAAATATATAACCATGAATCTGCGGAGAATTTACCTATATGTATGCGGAAGGAGACGAATTCAAGCGGAAAGAAATGACCAGAGTTGAACAAAGCAGTAAACTTGAGTTTGTCTGCTCCAAGAACTAGCACCTCTACCACCATGCGGAATACTGGCCAGGATGAGCTCTCTCGGTTTAGTTGGCTACACGGTATTGCGACGGAAGAAGAGAAGGGCAGAGCCGAGAGCCGACAACACGCCAAATGAAGAACATGCCAAAGAAATGAGCCTCATTAACTCACAGGCAGTCAAGTGGCAAGAGGAATTAGGGTTTTGGCTTGAATATCCATATCATTCTCTCGCCTGAGTAATCGACCGTAGATCTAACTTGAGATCGACGGTAGCAATTAGACAGATACCATCGATATCCGCGCAACTACTTTGAGACCAACAGCTGTGGGGAAGACTTAAATGCGTGTACTCTCTCCTTAACTCACAAGTATTCCAGCTATACCTTGGACGAGACAGGTAGTACATTTTTTTGAACAGATAGCGAAGTGATGTATCGGGGGGTCGAATACGACCTTTATATTCTTGTTGTTAAGGTTAAAATGTTAAACTCCGAGTTAGAATATGGAGATTGTGTAATGTTAAGTTCAATGTCAACCATGATGTAAATGTTATGGTTAGCCATGTTTGCTATATTCATCCTTGTAAAATAAAATAATTACTACACTAACCCAAGGAAAAAGGTAAAGTCAGTTGCAATTTTGGAAAGACGCAAAGATTAAACAATGAATTCTCCAAACTGGAGTTCAGGGCTGGTGATAATTAATGAAAAAACATTTTGACCATGGCATGGTGGAAAGTGTGTTGAAGGGTATTGGATGGTATTTTTATTAGCACAACCATCAACTTTATCAATGTAGTTGATAGGCTTATATAAAGCACATATATAATTATAAAAGCACATATACAATTATATTGGTAAATGTTGTTAATATAACCAAATAAATATTTATTAATGATATTTTATAATTTATAATTATTAGATGTATAATATTAATGTGGTTATTGAAGATATATATATATATATATATATATATATATATATTCAATAACCACATTAATATATATATATATATATTCATAACCACATTAATATATATATATATATATATATATATATTTAACAATAAAAAATAACATAATATAATAATAGTATAGGGTTATTACTAATAATAATTATTTAATTCTCATCATTATTTTAATGATCAATATACATTTATTAACATATTAATATAACTATCAATATCTTTTATAAACAATGATAGATTTATAACCCATTATAACATAACAATATTAAAGTCTAATATTATTATAAGCTCGAATATTATAAAATATAACATTATAAACCCTAAAATTAATATTATAAACCAAAAAGACAAAAAGAACTAAATGGAAAAACACCAAGCCTTGGGATTAAAATGGTAGAATATTAATAATAACAATGTGATACATCATGATATTAAACTTGAATATTAATGATGGAGGAGCATCCTAGTTGAAAAATTATTGTAATTTTGGTTGACTTAGGGGGTCTAATGTTTGTTAAAGAATTTAATTTATTAATAGGAAATTTGTATATTTTAATGATTTGAGTGAGAAATATGTATGTGAGGTTTTTAAATGTAAATATTCTCACATAATTGAGAATACCAGAGATATTAGACTTATGAAGATCTCATAAAGATCTTAGGGATTAGGAAGTCCTACAATAGGGATTTAGTTGAGTCAAAAGTGGATTTAGAGGATTTTTAGGATATGGTTGAGTAGATTGTGGATCTGAACCAGAATTGGTTTCACAATATTTTTTTATATATTTGTAAGCCTCAAAGGCATTAAGGAGGACATTTTAAATAAAAAAAATGAGGCCAAAGAGAGTTCCAAGGTGAGGAAAAGAACAGGACTTGGTCTGCCAACATATTGTAAATCAGGAAATTTATATTTAAATATGATGTGTAGACAACATCTATTTGCATATTTGAAAATTATCTCTGTTTGTGAATTTGTAATTTGTTTCTATGTGATATATCTGTAATTTTATGGGTTGTATATGATTATGTTGATATTGGTCACGCATCCCTTCGCTCATGAATTAATCCATACTTTGTGTTGCTCCTACCGGTCACATACTGCGTACACTATTTGGAGAGTTTTGTGTGATCTGATTGTTGAACGATTTGAAGGTAAAGGTTTTCCATTTCGTGTGACAAAATTTAAAGTTTCACATACTAAGTTACTGCCATCACAAAAGCGAGACAAAAGTAGAAAGAAGCCAAGTTGTATAAGAGCAGAACAAGCTCGTTGAAGCTAGGAGCATACTCTGTCCAAACACGTCAAGTCGTGAGAGCCAAGCAAGAAGAAAGAGAATTTCTTAACTAAAGAAGGGAATTCGTTTGGGAAAACCATCACCAAGCTTGTCGGTCACTTTCTGGTCAAAGGAAGACGAAATTCAAAATTCTGCCATCTGGGTTTTGCACAGAGAAAGGTCTATTTGATAACTCGCGAGCGAATTACCAAAAATATCCTTGGTTGAGGAGTGATGAAGAGATCTTTAAACTGTTTGTTTGCATACTATGTGACTGGAAACGACTTGCTCTGTTTACAGAAGTGTTGTGTTGTTGGTGCTCAGAATTCAACCTCAGGACTGCTTCTACGTGGAAGAGAGGTATAGAATTTCTTTATGAAGATAGCAATTTTATATATTGTTATAAATTATAATAATTATTAATGTCTTAGTGTACACGTTAAGCTACAAAGGGAGTGTATTATAATTGACATTGTACTTAAGGATTGGAAGCGGTTATGTGGTTTGAATATTCCCTCAGAATGCGTGGAGGAAACGGAGTTTGGAAAAATCATTGTGATCTCTCCATACCTGAGAATTGCATAAGTATGAGCATGTTCGAAGGAGAATCGAAATCATTATGAGAGCAACCATGGATAATTTTGACCCTTAGACAAGTATAACGAAGCTGTGGGAAAGAAAAATTTAGAATTATTTACTAGTCTTTGTTTCTATTGTTAAACGTCGAATTTTGGAATAACATTGAACTAGTTTCTCTTTGCTGGTACATTGTCAATTTCATATATTATCCCAGTATTGGGTGGAATTGGTCTTTCGCTGTAAAGGATTGTTGAATTATTACAGTATGTTGTAATTAGGAGCTCAAGTGTGCTTTGTATTGAATTTAGTGTTACTTTGATTGGGTTGATGAACCATTAAAGCACATTACAGTTGCAAGCTGATTTTGAGTTAGAATGTTGAATTTCACTATTGCATTCTGGCACGAGGACAACGAATTCAATGCAAATGGAATTTCTGGGTAAGTATCATGAAAGAAAAATATGGAGTATCAAATGAAGGATGATCTGTTCCTAAAATAGTAGTTCTGTTCATGTTCACATAGTTATGTTCCTGTTCCAGAAGTTTAGTTCATATTCCCGTTCCTGTAGTTGGGTTTCGGTTCTTAACTCCACGATTTTTCATACATCAAGAAAGATTGAAGGTAAACGAGTACATGGGTTTTAAGGAACAGAGTGTTGGCATGCTCTTGTGTTCCCTTAATCACACTTAGCTCTTCCATATAGCGCAACACTCTGAAAACTAATCCTTCCATATTTATGTATAACTGATATGAGTGCAGTTTTAAACAAAGTTGATTAGAGATGGGAGGGTTGAAGTCTCTTTCTTGAGACTTGTAGTGTAGCCTAGTGTTACACAACAATTTGTCATCATCCTTGTAATCCCTCGCCCCGCATATTGGAGGGTCATTCCCGTGACCTATGAGCAGTATCATACTTTGCAAACACCTTCTTTGCATCCTTCTGCATAAGGAAATCATTTCTCCTATTGGAAATTTCCTCAAAAAGCACACAAAAACCTATGTTTTGGCCTTGGTGCAGGTAGCTAGTTCACCCCTCACGCCAATGTGGTAAATTTACACTAGAGCCCGCGCCACCTGGCGCTCTGTCTCAGTGTAGCGCCTGCGCCAGCTGTTTTAGGAATGTTTTTTAACAAATAGAGGCGGAAGTTTCCTTCTAACCACCTCATGGATGAGTCACTGGAAGTGTTTAAGTTGATCAGCCACAGATCTCCCTCTTTAGGTAGTGGTTTCCACCTCCCATGGAACACTCCTTGAAGATAGGTCTCCCTTCCATAATTATAGGGATCCTAACCTCTGCCTCTCCCTCTATATAAACAAGCCCTCTCCCTTTATGAAAGCGAGCTGAACATATAGCCAAGGAGATGAACTTGGAGAAGAGATACTATAGCTGAGTAATTTCTATTGAGAAGGTAGAACCAAGGAGAATTCCATAGAGAGAGTCCTGTCCGAATTCCCGACAAACCTTTGTGAGACACGCTCCACTTGAACCCTGTTGGAGGAGACCGCAAAATTGAAGCTTGGTTGTACTCTTCCTTTCATTTATTAATATACTCGACTATGGTGTTGGTTCCATCATTGTGTTATGTTGATTATCTGATGCAATTGATTTAGTCCTCTTCGACTGACTGATAGTTATGAATGTGAATTAGTATGTTGTGTATCGTTGTTGTTTCTTGTGTGTCTGTAGGTGTCCGAGTGTGAAAGCGAACGGATCGTGATCTGTCAAACCAGGAGCGACAGACAGCCACTCTTTCCGACAAAAACAATAGCGTAGGACCTCCGGTAAGTCATCTATCGAATCTTCGTCCATTCGTTAACTAGGAATCAATATTATAGCTTGTTTCGTTTGTGGCTAGACCCACTCTAGGGCTAGTGGGATCGCCTCTGTCTGTAGAGGGAATTTACCTCACCAACGAATTGGCGACTCTGCTGAGGAACAATGCGAGTTTGTCTTCCATCCATTAGGTCCTCTTGTTGGTCTTTGCTTGCTTATTTTTCCTTTTCTGATTATTCTGCTAAGTCTAAGACCCTTGTTCAGCCCCAGAGGATCAAATCTGACCTCTGTCCTTCAAAATTTTCCCTTTTTCTTGAGTTAACTGGCTTGGCGCGCTTTTTGGTCAGACAGTCGCATCGGCTGGCGCTTGTTGCTAGTTTTTCACCCACGCCATCCTCTGTTTGGTGCTGATTACAACCAAATAAGCGCATTGACCTCTGTAGGTTTAGGGTTTTGTCTGTTTTGAAGATCTTTGGTTAGTACTAGTGCTTCTGGGTTATTTTTTTATATGACTTGAGTGCCTGGGGATGTTGTGATTCTGATCAGCTCTCTTCCTTCAGTTGTTTGTTCGTTTCCTATAAGCATCGCAGCCTTAGGGTTTTTAAGTGCTTTGGTATGCTGAGCCTCCTGTAGGACTTTGAGTCTTTTGTTTTGTAGTCAACTTCATTCCTTGTTTGGTTGCATTCAATTCTCCTGATCCGTTTGAGTGATTGCATTGATTGAATTATTCTTGCCTCTTTCATTCATTTTTGCTTCTTGTCACTCCAAGCATAGTTCACACTGCTTGCATGGGTTTGTTTTGGAATCTTTCTTTGATTTGAGAGATTGCAACATTGGTTTGAGTTTATTTATGTTTGTTTTGGGTTGATTGCAATTACGTCCCTTCAACTCTTGCATTAACGTCCTCGAACTGGTGTGCTAGTTTTTTTTTCATGTCATTTAGGGCATTTTTCACTCTATTACATTGAAAATAAAAATAAAAATTGTATTTGCATTCTTGTTTGCATTGGGAAATTGAAAGTCTTTCGCATATCTAGCATTGGACAATTCTAGGAAAGATTTCTCATTTTCATTAGCTTGCATCAGATACTGTGGTGGATGCTTCTGCGTGTTCTTATCATTTTCTATCGCTTGAAAACTCTTAACTTTCTCGTAGATAGATTTTCATCGAACAGAATAGTATTTTGTGGCATGTAGCTTGCATTTAGGGATTTTTGAGATCCAACATTCGGTAGGACCTTGGAATTGAAATGTAAATACAGGATCAAATTAAAATTTATTCAATTAACCTAAGGTAATATTGAAACCTAACAAAACATTTAGTGGTCTAAGTTAGAGACGTGTTCCGGCGTCTTTAAACCTAGCAGCTGTCGCTCGTCATCTGGCTTCAGACAGCACTAGTGCGGACTTGTGCTCCCCATACCGTCGATTATATAAAGGGAGACCCCTCTAGGTTGCAATACTTTTATCCGTAGGAAGCTGAGTCTGCCGCCTTGTAACCGTGATACACCGAACACAACATTTGGGGAGATTACCTGCATGTACGTCAAGTCCTTGGTCAATTCTTCTTTCATTTGATCACCAAGGTGTATATGGAAGTTCACGGTAACCTAGTACACCCTTTTACTTAGATTACCTGAGCAGTCATTTTCGATCTTTACTGACTCCATAAATTTGAAAAGATCATCGAGCACTTATCCCTTCGCGCTCGTCTAAAATTGAAAGAGACTAGAGTCATCTTTTGAATGTTTCTTGACTCTTAAAACATGAAACAATAAATTTTTGGTTTCAATGTGATAAAATAAACTACCTACGATTACACGCCCATTAAAGTTTGATTACTTGGCTTGTCTTTGTTTGCCTTGGTTTTGGTCCAAGAGTCTTCATTTTTTTTTATTTGTTTCCCTTTTCTGGTGTGCTACAGTCACAGTGGCAGAACCATCAGTTTCGTCTACTGGAAGTCCTTTCTCGGACAATTCATCGGAAACTTCTCAAACCTCTGGGTCTGCCGAGCTTCAGCAGCATATTATCCTGTCAGAGTACCCCTTTGGAGAACCAGTTGAGTTCACTTGGCCTCTTTCAAATGCTTGGTTTGGGTTTGGGGTTGGGGAACACTTTCCCCCTCTTACATCAGGATCGCGATTTTTGGCTGTTATCATACCTCCTAGTCCCCGTAGTCTTTTGCAAGATCTCACGGTGGATTTAGACATGGACTCGTCTAGTCCTATTGGAAGTGAGGGGATTCCTATTTCTGATGAAGAATACCAACTTTTTCTGGAAGAAATCCATCAAGAGTCTGCTCAATCTTCACCATCGATGTCGCTCCCAGCCGGATATAGATCTTTCGGTTAGATTATGGCCAGTATTGCCTCCATGGCAGCATCAAATCCGTCGAGGGGGCCAGTCCTTCCATCATTAGGGATGTCGCGAATGACACCTGTCTCATCGACACCTTTTGTTACGTCTGTCCCAACTAGGCCTACTGTCTGCGTGGCTGCATCGGCACCGGTTGTCACCACATAGTCGTCAGGAGTTTCGCCTTTGGTAGAGACTTCAATTGCCATGGAAATCCCTAATGGCCTTTCTTTCAAGGAGTATCGGCTGGCTATTCAGCAACAGAGCTCCCAGACTTATCAGTCCCCTCAGGATCCTGGTCATCCTTATCTTTCTCATTATGACGTGGTCGGTAACCCGATTTATTCTCTTCCGTTTCAATATGATGAGCACGGAAACCCTATCTATTTGCCTGCTCCTGAGGCTTATCAGTTCCTTTTTGTTTTTAGACCCATCTTGCCTGTGCAACCTTCTAACCAACAAGGACAACCCTTTCAGGGACAACCTTCGGTTCAACAAGGATATTCTTATGACCCACAAGGACAACCCTTTCAGGGACAACCTTAGGCTCAACAAGGGTATGAGTATGACCCACAAGGGCAACCCTTTCAGGGACAACCTTCGGTCCAGCAAGGATTATTCTACGGCCCGCAAGGGCAACCTTACAATACTCAAGGTCAACCTTTACAAGCTCAGGCTGTGATCCAACTGGGGCAACCTCAAGGACTTGCTAGGCAACCAGTATATCAAACTGGGCCTTGATACGGTCCTGGGGGGGAAATCCATCCATCTCAAGGGAAACCTTTCGTGCAGCCACAACAGCCATATCCTTCAATCGGTCCAAATGTTGCACAGCCACAACCATCTTATGGTCCTACTCCAGCTCAACTTGGTCATCAGGCACAACCTGGCCCACCGCAGTCATCAGGCCAACCTACTTCGCAGGGCAACCTGGTGGCCCTCATCAGTCAGGTCGACCTGCTTAGCCGGGACAACCTGCACAAACATTTCACCCTGCTCAGCCACCACTCTACTCTATGCCGCAGTCAAGTCAACCTCTACGCTCGATTTATCCAGCTCAGCAGGGCCCTACTTATCAGCAGCCCATTCGACCCCAAGGCGGTTATTACCCTCAAGGTCAATATCAACCGGTATACAATGCACCTCAAGGTTCTGCGTATTACCCTCAACTGCCAGACCATACTTATATTCCACAACAAAATCCCTATGCTACTCAATCGGGACCCTCACATACTCAGAATCAGTACCCTGGTTTTCAACCTCCGTATCCTGGTCCTTAGCCGCCATATCAGCTGAATTATCCGGATTATACCCCTTATGGTCCGAATCCTTCGGGACAGAACCAATGGGGGCAGAGTTACACTCAACCACGATAGAATATGGGTATGGGTCCTTATCGAGGACCTGCTATGCCTTTCAACCCTCAATTACCCTTTCTCCCCACGTTGGAGTTACCGGATGTGTCCAAACTCACAAATTATCCGATCCTTCATAATCCGTATTGGCCTCCGGTTCCAACAAAGGTTCCTGGTGATTGCCCCAAGTTTAAGGGAAAATCTAGAGAAGATCCCCAAGCACACGTTATGACATACCATTTATGGTGTTCTTCCAATTCTTGGGTGGATGACTCTATTCGACTCCGTCTTTTCCAGCGCATTCTCACCGGAGCTGTTGCTGCTAAGTGGTACATCAAATTGCCTCATGGTATCTTTCAATATTTCAACACTCTCACTATGGCGTTCCTTACTCATTTCCAGTTTCCAGTTTGTTATGAAGCTGGGATGCATCTCCTAACATCCTTGAAATAGGACCGGGCTACCCATATCTCAGACCACATTCATGAATGGAGATGGCGTCGTCGCCTGATCAAATTTTTCCTGATCAGCTTCTTACTCATTGGTTCACTACCTATTTTTTCAATCATATTGCGAAATACATCGCCATGGGGGCATGTGTAACGAGGAACAAGCCATTGCTCGTGCCTAGTATCTTGATTTAGTGTACTCTCAATCGGGCATATTATATCACATCTTGATTGATGCTCCATGACCTAGGACTTCTAAAGTGCCGACTACCCCATCTGTTGACGACGTTATTGGTTCCATGTCTCAGAATTCACACAAGTATTTCTCTTCCAATGCTGGGAAACAAAAATCAAATTCTTCCAATGGTTCTGCTTCTCAGCCTACCCCGGATTCTGGTAAAACCTCGGAGGTCAACGTTGTTCAGGCCAACCCTGCGGACAACACATCCAAGGGGAGAAAGAAGGGCAAAGGAAAGGCCAAAGATGATGCCCCAAAACCAGAATCATCTAAACCTCGTGCTGATGATGGTTCACAGTGTAAGCCGAAGTATCCCTGTCTGATTTGTGATGAGGAACACTACACTAAGGATTTTCCTAGACGAACCGAAGTTATTCAATTGCTAAAAGGTGGCAAGGGAACTCCGAATTTCCTCCAAGAACCCTTTCCGTCTCAACACACACAGATGGTCGAGAAACCTATGCCATCTGCACCGTTTAGCTCTCAAGTATTCATGATGAACAACTCTGCACCTGTTTCCATCGCTACTCGGTCGACAGATTATACTGGATCACACCAGGCAGTCGAGAAAGAGATCACTGATGGTCCTCCTCCCCCACCTGCCTCTGGTCCTCTTGATATTGAAAGGCCCAGTGCTAAACCCGTTGTACGACCACCTTCAAAAGGTGTCCCCCAGAAGTCTTCTTATAATCCTAACGCCCGCGCTGCTCAACATTACAATATTGTTGAGGATTTAGCACATGCACCATACGCAATGTCTGCATTAGAAGTGCTTCATATTTGTCCATCTCAACGTAAAGCGTTATTATCTGCGATCGGCGGGATTGATCCTACTGATTCCAGCCTTCTCACTTTCGATTTAGAGAATTTCGTCCCCCAACTTCCGCACTAGATTGCGCTTGTCATACAAGTCGGCATTAACGGTCTCAACATCCATAGAGCCGTTGTGGACAAAGGTGCATCCACCTGTGTCATGTCATCTGCATGCTGGAAAGCCATTGGCTCTCTAGCCCTAACTTCGTCACCCAATGCTCTTGAGGCATTTGATGGAAGGGAATCAAAACCCTTGGGTGTTCTCGCTAGCTTGCCGATTACGTTGCAAGGAAAGACGGTCAATGTTGAAGTAGAAGTATTTGACGCTAAACTCAATTACAATATTCTACTCAGTTGTAGTTGGACTCACGCTATGTTGTGCGTTCCATCCACCCTCTTCTGTCTTCAAAGTTTCCACACGAGGGAAAAATCATTACTTTCGACTAGTTTTCGTTCTTTACCTCGTCTTCTGAGAACAACGTTCCATACGTGGATTAGATTCCTTCTCCCCCTGACAGTGTAAGGCTGGGTCTTTTCAAAGATCCCACCCTCATGGGTATATTTCCCCTTCCACCACCAAATACCGTTCAAATTAATATGATCTCTCAGTTGGATGACCCGTGGATTGTCCCTTTACCTGAACAGGATGATTCATTTGGGGATTCGATGCCGCTTAGTCCAATTGAAATCAATTATTGCGAACTTGCAGCTACATCTGATTCTCCCCCTTCTGAAGGTGCTCCTTTGAGCATGTCTCTCGATGTTTATTCTCAATCCCCCTGGCTCAGCGATGTGGATTCGCCTGATCCTTTGAAAGAAGTGTTTCCATCCGATGAGGCTATCATGGAAACCATGTCTCTCGAAGACCTACCATGGAGTGATGGACATCATCGTTCCTCGTTTATGCCTAGCCTTAGGGAAATGTCTAACTGTCTTGAGCGTTTTGCATCTCAAGTTCCTTCTCTGCCACTTCAAACGCCTATCTTGACTCACGAAGTCTTTACTGAAGGTAACTTGAGTAACATCACTGAGACGATTCCTATCAACATTTCCGTGAAACCGAGAATTATCGAGAACATCCATGTCGGAGTCACTTGCTCTTCCGATGAAGTCCAAGTGTACATTAGCCTCTTTCACGAATTCTGTAATGTTTTCGCTTGGTCTTATGAAGAGATTCCTGGAATTGATCCCAGTATTGTGGTGCACGAGATTCCCACCTACTTCGGTGCGAAGCCTGTTCGACAACGTCTTTGTCAACTGCATCCTCAGAAAGCCACCGCCATAAAAGATGAAGTTGAAAAACTTCTTAAAGCAGGTTTCATTTATCTGATTCCTCTGACAGAGTGGGTTTCTAACATTGTTCCTGTGGATAAGAAGTAGGGAGAAATTCGTGTCTGTGTTGACTATTGCGATATTAATTGAGCCTGCCCCAAGGATAACTATCCCACCCCTTTCATCGATCAGATCATTGACGATTGTGCGGGGAGTGAGATTTTTTCCCTTATGGACGGATTTTCTGGCTACAATCAGATCAACGTTCTCCCGTTCGATCAACACAAGACTGCTTTTATCTGTCCTTGGGGAACATTCGCGTATAAGAAACTCCATTTCAACTTGAAGAACGCTGGGGCTACATTCCAGCGCGCGATGTCTTATGCCTTTCACGATATTTTTCATATTGTTCAACCATACCTGGATGACCTTCCGGCTCATTCCACTGCGTGAAAAGACCACCCAGACCATCTCCGCCAAATATTTATTCATTGTAGACGCTACAACATTTAGCTCAATCCGCATAAATGTGTCTTCTGCGTCGATTCCGGTAGACTTTTAGGGTTTATCGTATCCAAAGACAGATTTCGCCTTGATCCGCTTAAGGTTGAGGCTATTTTTAATCTCCCCTCTCCATCCTTGTTACACCACTCCAGAGTCTCCAAGGTAAAGCCAATTTCTTACGCCGTTTTATCTTGAACTATGTCGAACTAGCCAAAGGGTTCACACGACTTTTAAAGCAGGACATCCCTTTCTGTTGGGATGATATTGCTCAACAATCTTTTGATACACTTAAGACGTTGCTTGTCAGCGCTCCTCTATTATGTCCTCCAAATTATCATCATGATTTCACCCTCTATCTAGCGGCCACCTTCAGTACGATCACCTTGGTTTTGGTTCAAGATGATGATGACGGTAACAAGAATGTCATTTAATACTTATCTCGAAACCTTCTCGACTTTGAAACACGTTATGCACATGTTGAGAAGTTAGCGCTAGCTGTGGTCCAGGCCATCCAACATTTTCGCCATTATATCCTTTTACGGACAATAACCGTGATTTCTGATTGTAACCACATGACCTATATTCTATCTCGAAAGTTGCTGGGGGACAAATACTCGAAGTGGTTTGTTATCCTCCAAGAGTTTGATTTAGAATTTACTGCCACCAAATCAAAGAAATCACTCGTTTTCGCTGATCTGATTTGTTCTCTCCCCGCCGACTCTGCTCCTTCTTATTCCAAGGATCATATTCCAGACGAGACTCTTTTCTTGATTAGCACCCTCCATCCATGGTACGATGATATCATCGTGTATCTCCAGACTTCTACTTTTAGGTTTGAGTTGACGAAATATGCCCGACGCCGCATTCGGCACCAGTCGCAACCTTATCGTATTATCGGAGATACCCTCTATTGTGTTGGAGTCGATTCCGTACTCTGCCGATGTCTGACCCTCGAGGAAGCTGAGAAAGTTTTAAATGACTGCCACAGTGGTGCCTGTGGTGGTCACATGTTTGGTTATGCCACCACACAGAAGATCCTTCATGCTGGCTATTTTTGGCTGTCCATTTTTAGAGACTGCATTATCACAGTACGCAAATGCCATGCGTGCCAGATATATCAATGCAAGATGCGTGCGCCACCTGTTACTTTACACCCTGTCATTACCGTTGGTCCTTTTTCCAAATGGGGCATCGATTTTATGACGTGTAACCCTCGCTCAGCCTGGGGGCATGGCTATATTATCGTTGTCGTCAATTATTTTACCAAATGGGTCGAAGCAATGCCTACACTGGTTGCGGACGGTAAGACAGTAGCACAATTCATATTCAATCATGTTATTACTCAGTTTGGTGTCCCTCAAGCCATCGTTACCAATCATGGTTCCCATTTTCGAGATTATATGATGGCGGAACTGACATCTAAGTTGGGTCTGCATCACGACAGCTCAACACCATATTACCCTCAAGATAATGGCCAGGTTGAAGCCGTAAACAAAGTTCTTGTTACGATACTTGAATGAAAAATTAGGATCCATAAATCAAATTGGCATCTCATGTTGTTTTCAGCTCTATGGGCTTACCGAACGTCGATTAAGAGTGCAACCGGATTCACCCCGTTTCAGTTGGTGTACGGTCCGGAAACCACTCTTCCGATTGAATGTGAAATTCCTTCACTCAAATTAGCTGTGGATTTACTGCCTAATACTTCACCTAAGGAAGAGTGTCTCCTCTACATAGAGAGATTGGATGAAACTCGTCGCTTAGCTGCTTTGGTCATCGAAGCACAGAAGAAGCGAGTCAAAGCTCACTTTTACCAAACAGTTTCCCCTCGTTCTTTTATCGAAGGCGACCTCATTCTCCTGTATGACCAAGATCATGACAAGCTGGGGGCAGGTAAATTCCAACCCATGTGGCATGGACCCTACATCGTCAAACGTGTGTTACAGAATGGGGGTTATGAGCTGATTGATTATGAAGGTTATCCCTTAGCACAACCCAGAAATGGGTTGTACCTGAAAAAGTATTATGCTTGAGTCATTCACATGATATGTTTACATAGGTGATTTTTTCATTTTTGTGCATGTTTAGGTTTGGTGTGCTTTGTAAGCTTTTTTCTGCTTATTGGGTCTTGCTTGTTATGTAGATTTCTATTGCCCCTTATGTCGGTTTCCCGGATGGTGCTTCCGCAGTACCAGGAACTTGTCTTCGGCAGCCTGGGTAATTTATAATCCTGTTGGTGAGTTGATTAGCCTACAAGGTATTTGTCTAGGACCTACTACAAACATTTTCACCGAATATAGTGTTGTTTTGGAACTATTAACCAAGGCAGTTAACCTCGGCATACGCGCATTGCTTGTAAATCTAGACTCACAGCTTGTTATTCTTCAACATAACGGTCATTATTCAGTTCGAAACCCATGCATTTTGAAGTTGTATTTGCGTATTCGTTTGCTTGAAAGACATTTTAATTTCATCACATATCAACATATACCAAGACGAATGAATACACTAACTGATGCAATAGCTAACATTGTGCTAGATAGACATTTGCGCAATTTATAAAACATCATCATATGTAAATAGACCGATGTAAAAAATAGATGTATATATATCGATTGTTTGCAACGTGTGCATCATTAAAACCCAAAAAATATATATGTATGTTTTAGTTACATCTCGAGACAACATTGTCTCTCAAATGTGCATAAATAAAAGCCTAGGTGCCTAATCAACGTCGTGCTCATGATAACACGTCACCGCCCATACCAACCGCCTCAGCGAACGGTGGATACAACTCGACACCCCTACGGTATGCCTCTGATAGGCCCAAGGAACATCATCAAAGTGAGCATAGTCTGGAATCCCACGGGCGATCCCCTCCAGGTTTTGTACTATCTCCTCCTCGCTGCCCTCACCATGAGGATCGAAATCGCGAGGAGTTCGCCTCGCTATCGGTGACATACCTGCAGGTTGATCTGGGCTAACATCTACATACATATAAGATTAACTGTCAAAACATGCATATATGCCAAAAAATCATAAACTTATGAAAATAAAAAATGAGTCTCACCTAGCTCTTTATCCCAATGCTCTCCCTCCGGGAGCGGGAGGTCTGGACCACTAGTGAAGTATGTACCCGAGTAGGGCCAATCCTCCACAAAAATCAGTTGTCGGTGGACCCAATCGAAGAATTTTGGCCTCCAAGACATCTGTTGGCCACCCCCTACTCTGGGCATCAGCACAGCCCATTGGGCCATCCGTGGTTCTTTGGGTGGTGGCATCGGGACAATGACCTCCTGATGCTGGAATATCGGTAGTCATTCCAAGAAGAACGATACCAAAATTGATCCATACCCAAACTATTTTAGTTTTCTCTTCTTGCAATTGGTTAGTTGCTGCTTCATTTTTATAGTCACGACCTCTACCCAGTTGTAGAGGATTGGGGTTAGGAAGTCTACGGCAAGAAGCAGTTGTGTCTTCATGGCTTCATGTGGTGCTTGAGATCCTGCAACTCGCGTGATAGTGTGCAACACTACTTTTAGTGCCAGATCTAGGATGGTTTGGATGTCAACCTTTCCGCTCTTTGATCCTTTCCGTGCCCATCGGCACACCCTGTCAATCACCATCCCCATGCTCTCCATGGTAGGATGGGTACCGGTCATCATAGGTATTTCACCCCTCCGCGACAATCCTGTGATAAAATAGACATCAGAAACTTCAATTTCAAGTTCCTGATCTCAAAGCACGAACTTTTCTTGGTCTTTATCCTAGATGCTTATCAAGTACTGAAGCAATTCTGGTTGAGCCCAGAGGCACGGTGTCAGGAAGAATTTCCTTAGCCCACAATCTTTGAGGGTGTCCATGCATCGGTCATTCTCCATGGCAAGTTCATCTTCCTCACTATGTTCTCTCTCTTTCCATTCAATCACCATTCTTTCTACTTGGTACCTGCACACATTGTTCATATGAGCATTGTTAGTCTACTTGGGCACTGAAATTCGCAAAAAACTGACTGCATTTTCCTTAAATTAATGCGGATTTTTAGGTTGCGCGGTTGGCGCACCCTCTGTGTAAGAAGTGGGCGATTGGTATGGGTCCGTGCTCGAAACCCGCGCTAACCACGATGCCCTAGTTTTTGATAAATCCCCTCCTAGGAAATCAAAATGGAGTGTGCAGGGAATGAAATTTAGCTTAAAAGATGGGAAATGGTGTCGGCTCTTACCTGAGACTAACAGAATCAAGATCGGTTCACTGGATCACTCGCAGTCGTCACCGCAATATCGCAAAGCACAATGGGTCACTGTTGCTCCAAAAGAGGTAATAGTGAAAAGTAAATAATTTTTACCACTTATCGCATTTTATAACTTTTCAAGATCTTAAATTAGGTTTTAAAACATATTTTTCGACTATTTTATCATATTATTTTCGAGAAATGGGTTTTACACGTGTCTCTTGTGCAGTAACAGGTTTTTCACATGGCTATGACAAAGTAACAAGTTATATTTTATACTTTTTTGGACTCGGTAAAAACACGAAAAAGTCACTACTAGAGTCATCTTTCAGCTCTTTTATGACTCTCTAAAACTGAAAATATTGCCGAGACACTTATCATTTTGAACTCGTTAAAATGGCTACAAAAAAATATCTACCCAGTATACGTTTACCCCTTTTTCGGGCTGGGATAGATTATTTACGAAAAAGGAATACCTTAGCCTATCGCAACTAAGAGGTTCTCTCAGGCACAGTTTTCTACCTTTTCGGATCTGAGAGACTATTTACGAAAAGGGCCTTGCTGGAATTTTCTTTTCCGCTTTCTTTTCAAACTCTCTAAACATGAAAAGATGTCGAGTTCTCTCTTTGTCAGACTCGTTAAAAACTGATGACATTGGACCCCGTCATTATGACGTTACCCGAGTTCCTCCTTCCTAGGGCTCGTAAAATGTACTAGGATGGATTTGTCTGAAGGACAAACTTACATCATAATCATATGCTATCCCCTTCAAGTTTGTTTTCAAAAATAATTGGGGTACTCGCCAGAAATGGTGGGGGAAAATGGAACCAAATTGTAGTCGTGTTGGCAGTATGTCGCTCTTGAACATGGCACTTGTCTGCATTCGTGTCGGGTTGAGCACATATCACTTCATCATTTGTTTGCCTCCATGGGTTTGGGTAATCTCTTTTGACCTCTCATCTTCTCTTTTCCACGTCACCATGACTTCAAATCCCTTGATGTCAAATACTGCCAAATCCAGTGTCGTGCCGCTGATATGTTCAAGAGAAGTTTGACTCTGAAGTTTTCAACCTCCCTATGATTCTCTGTTGGTCTTGATTCACAAACATTATATCCCTCTGTCTCGTGTCGATGATATGGGAAACATTATGGCCCACCTTCGATCAGGTCACTTCCTGTCGACTCCAGCTCATCATCCAGGAATCTGATCTAGAGACTCCCTTCAGGTACCTTGGAGCCTGCAGGCCTTAATGGCAGGTTCTTCACATTCGACGCAAGGTACACATCATTGGTCTTCGATCAATTGACTCTGCGGGTGTTCGACGTCAGATCACTGTTCACATTCTATGTATTGTACCTTTCGTAACTTGAGAGCCATTGTCATTATTGGTGGTTTCTCTCACATCTATTAATGACTTTCATCATTGGATGGTAATAAGGTGATTTTATTGCATGTTCGACTTCAGCTCACATATTCGCATGCTCGAATTTTTAGTTTGTTCGGGTCGAGATGGAGCGCAAGACCCTGGGTTTTGTTTGATGAAATGCAGGCTGCGGGTCCTTTGTGGATTACTATGGCTTATTACATTACTCTTATGATTGGATGGCTGCGACCATACCTGAGTCTATTTGTTGATCCTTATTGCCGGATGGCTACGTACA
The DNA here is from genome assembly GCA_034641835.2 of Pinus albicaulis. Classification (NCBI taxonomy): domain Eukaryota; kingdom Viridiplantae; phylum Streptophyta; class Pinopsida; order Pinales; family Pinaceae; genus Pinus; species Pinus albicaulis. Next base: position 1,092,006,163 of record CM076572.1, on the reverse strand, counting down.
TACCTTGGATCTCACTTTTTATGTACTCTATTATTGATGGATGCGCCCATGCCACATGTCATGTATAAGAAATATCAGTTGTATTTGTACTTGCACGTTTTTCTGACAACAGTGTTTGGGTCGAACACATTCTCATAATTCATTTTACCTCTCCCTCTCTCTCAGACCTCATGCTTTAGGGGGCATCTGTTACACATCATTTTGTCACCGTCCCTGCAATCCCTTGCCCCGCATATTGTAGGGTCATTCCTGTGACCTATGAGTAGTGTCATACTTTGCAAACACCTTCTTTACATCCTTCTGCATAAGGACATCCTTTCTCTTGTTGGAAATTTCCTCAGAAAGCACACAAAAACCTATGTTTTGGCCTTGGCATGAGTAGCCAGTTCACCCCTCGTGCCAATGTGGTAAATTTACACTAGAGGCCGTGCCACCTAGCGCTCTGTCTCAGTGTAGCGCCCGCGCTAGCTGTTTTAGGAATGTTTTTTAACAAATAGAGGCGGAATTTTCCTTCTAACCACCTCAGGGATGAGTCACTGGAAGTGGTTAAGTTGATCAGCCACGGATCTCCCTCTTTAGGTAGTGGTTTCCACCTCCCATGGAACACTCCTTGATGATAGGGTTCCCTTCCATAATTATAGGGATCCTAACCTCTCCCTCTCCCTCTATATAAACAGGCCTTCTCCCTTTATGAAAGCGAGCTGAACATATAGCCAAGTAGCTGAACTTGGAGAAGAGATACTATAGCTGAGTAATTTCTGTTGAGAAGGTAGAACCAAGGAGAATTCCATAGAGAGAGTCCCGTCCGAATTCCCGACGAGCCTTTGTGAGACGCGCTCCGCTTGAACCTTGTTGGAGGAGACCGCAACGTCGAAGCTTGGTTGTACTCTTCCTTTCATTTATTAATATACTCGACTATGGTGTTGGTTCCATCATTGGGTTATGTTGATTATATGATGCAATTGATTTAGTCCTCTTCGACTGACTGATAGTTACAAATGTGAATTAGTATGTTGTGTATCGTCGTTGTTTCTTGTGTGTGTGCAGGTGTCCAAGCCTGAAAGCGAACAGAGCGTGATTTTTCAAACCAGGAGCGAGAGGCAGCCACTCTTTCCGACGACAACAACAACGTAGGACCTCTGGTAAGTCATCTATCGAATCTCCGTCCATTCGTTAACTAGGAATCAATATTATAGCTTGTTTCGTTTGTGGCTAGACCCACTCTAGGGCTAGTGGGATCGCCTCTGTCCGCAGAGGGGATTTACCTCACCAACACCTAGTGAAGTAGAGCTACCAGTATTGGAGTCATAGGCCTGGTAGGTCATCAGTTTTTGGTATCAGAGCGAGTAAAAGGTCTTTGAGAGAAAATTAAAGCAGATTTATGTTCTTGAAGTTGTATGTGGAGAAATAATTGTGATTGCAGGAAGAAAGGATCGGATTTTAAATCTCACAGGCAACAGGCACGCAGAGATAAAGTGTGGTAGAATATTGGAGAGTAATTTATACTCTTAAGGAGAATTTGTAGCGGAAAATAAACAATAAATAGTCCAATCAAAGTGCATAGGAATGGTGGAAAAAAATAATGCGGAGATATAGAAGGTGATAAGGTATGTTTTTATTTTTAACTTTGGGTTTGAGGATTGTGTTTGTAGATTTTAGGTTCCAGACAAAGAGGGAATATCTCAACAATAGAGCAGCAAGAGGAGCTGTAAGAAGAAGAACCAGATGTGTTGTTGAAGACAAACTAAGTGGATACTCTGAACGAAAGTGGCAAAGAACCTAAAAATTCCAGCTGAAGGTTTGACAGAGATGACAAGAGTGTTCTCAAGAAAAGTGGATTCAAGTTGCAGAAGCAAAGAGGAGCAATAGTGTTTCTCAGAAGATGGTTCCAATACAGAGAACCAAAAGATACCAAGAGATCAAGTGTAAAGAGAGAGCTTTCACTGTTAGATTTCAAGTATGAAGGCTTGCTGAAAAGGGAGGCTTAGGTGCAGTCCACAAGTGAATAGATGAAGTTCACAGAGGAGGAAAAGATGATTGTTCATAGTCTTTGTAGAGGTTCGGGGAGAAGTCACAGGAAGGAGAAGGAAGATGCCAAGGAAAATGGCATGAGAAAGAGTCAAGAAGAGATTTATAGAGAGAAAGCTGAGATAAAATACCATATTGAGTTATTGATAGAGATGTTACAGATGAATAAGGAAGACCATAGGTATGGTTGGATTATGAGAAGAAAATTCAAATGGCATAGATTGCAAGTGAAGTGGGAGCACATATTGAATGCTAAATTGAAGGAAGAGTTACTTAGAGTAAATGAGTATGAGGAGGAAGTTTTGGTTTGTGAACCAGAACATGGCCCATTGTTTTTTGAAAGAAATGAAGATACATAGGAGAAATATACAGAGGATATTCTAAATCATATGAATGATTCAGAGCAGCAAGAAGACCTAATGGTTGAAGCATCAAGTGAGAGCGCAAGGTCTTGTGTTTTTAAAACTGATAATTTGTGTATGATTGCAGGTATTGTAGGAGATAGGCAACCTTTTGAAGATGTCTTTAGCATGGATGAATATCTTGAAGTAAAATATGATGAAGAAAACCTCTCAGATGAGGAAGTCTTTGAATGGTTGCAGTAGAAGGATTTCATTAATGAGTTAATTAATGGGAGAAGACAATCATCTGAAGATGTCATGGAGATGGAAGATCATAATCTTATTCTGATAAAGAATGAAGGAAAACTGTCTCAGATAGGTAAGCCAATGAATTTTACTAATGTTATTGATGAAGAAAAATTGCAGGAGAATGCTAATGCAAAATATGGGGAAAGGATATCTCTTGAAGAGGACTTGCAAAAATATAGTAATGCAAAGTGTGTCGAAGAAGGAGGTGAGGTAGATCTATCTCAGGACAAAGAAAATACAGTCATAGGATTGAACGAAGAGGAAGGACAACTACTGAAAGATGTTAATAAATAAGAAGAAAATATTGAAGACTATAAACAACATCATGATGAAGTACTTGTGAGGTGTCAAAGAGAAATTGAGTAGTTGGAGTATTTGTTAAAAGAACCGGAGTATGAGAGTGTGATTGTAGTAAAAAATGAAGGAGGGTCTCAAGCTTTGATTGGGATAGAGATATGTGTTAGTTTCCAAGTTTCTGATGTATTGGATAACATAGAAGAAAAGGTGGATGAGTATGCAGTCAGAAAGATGACAGACAATTTACTTCTTGAAAGTAAATTTGAAGATAAGAAGCATCTAATCAAAATTGGAGAAGAAGATGTTAATGAAAGCAATCAGGGAACAAAAGAAATTGATTTTGTGATTGATGAAATGTGGAAGTTAATGATGAACCAGTCCAGATGGAGAAAGTTGATAGCAGAAGGGATGATCAATCAGAATTTGAAGCTGATCGAAGAAAGGAAAATGAACGAGAAGATAACAGACATGCAGCAACAGCAAAGGTGCATAGCATTTGGACAATTACAAATTATTTTTTGGGACCGTGGAGGTTTTCATCAGCATATGAAATCATATGATCAGGATATCATTAATGTTTTTAACTTTGGGAGTCTGATGCAGGAGCATCCTACTCGAAAAATCATTGTATTTTTGGTTAACTTAGGGGGTCTAATGTTTGTTAAATAATTTAATTTATTAATAGGAAATTTGTATATTTTAATGATTTGAGTGAGAAATATGTATGTGAGGTTTTTAAATGTAAATATTCTCACATAATTGAGATTACAAGAGATATTAGACTTATGAAGATCTCATAAATATCTTAGTGATTAGGAAGTCCTAGAATACGTATTTAGTTGAGTCAAAAGTGGATTTAGAAGATTTTAAGGATATGGTTGAGTATATTGTGGTTCTGAACCAGAATTGGTTGCAGAATCCTTTTGTATATATTTTTAAGCCTCAAAGGCATTAAGGAGGCCATTTTAAATAAAGAAAACCAGGCCAAAAAGAGTTCGAAGGTTAGGAAAATACCAGGACTCGGTCTACCCACAGATTGTAAATCAGGAAATTTATATTTAAATATGATGTGTAGATGGCATCTATTTGCATCTCTAGAAATTATCTCTGTTTGTGATTTTGAAATTTGTTTCTGTGTGAAATATTTGTAATTTTATGGTTTATATATGATTATGTTGATACATGGTATCCCACTTTGAATTCTCTATGAGTTATCTTTTTGTCTGCATAGCTCTTTTGTCTGTCTTGAGCTGTTTTAATATTTTGCTGAATTTTCTTCACAGTTCTTTCCATCTCTTGCAATGCGTCAAGTCCAAGAATTAACTTATCTTTTGGCTAACTCCAACTAAGCAGAGAGTGGAACTTTCTTCCATACAATGCTTCAAAAGGACTCATATTTATTAACGCCTGATAACTATTATTATATGAAAATTCTGCTAGATGCAGAAAATCTTCCCATCTTGTAGGTATGTCCATAACATACATGCATAGCATTTCTTCTAAAATCTGGTTGGTCCTTTCTGTCATGGAAAATTTTAGGGGCTAATATTCGTAGGTGGGCTAATTTTCCATGATTTTTCCCCAAAAAATATTCGTCAATTTCAATTTTTTATAAAAATGATTCGCCCAAATTTTACAATAAAAAATTATTTTACCCTAAAAATCGCCAATATTATATAGAGAGTATATATAAAACAATTATAAATTTGAATACTTTTACAAATATATCAATAAACATTTTATATTTTTCATATTGGGGACTAGTGAGTTTCGCCAATTTTTTTAAGCTTCAAGATAATTTTCCATCCTTAAAATTTTCCCTGCTTTCTGTTTGTCCATCTGTTTGCGGATGGTATGTGGTACTAAAGTGTTGGCAATATGATGCAGAGTGTTGTCCTTGATGGCAACCCACTTGATGAATATGATGGCAACCTACTTGATGAAGTTGTCCTTAATGCTTGATGAGTTTATTAATGATGTAAATCTGATGTTCTACAAGTAGCTCAAAAGTACCAGAGAAAGAAATATCAGTAAGGGCTAGAACAATGATGAAAAGTGTGTGTCACAAAGCATACACGGGTTTGTTTAGGAGAAGTACCGTATGTACGCGGAAAAGTACGTGCTAAGTCGCGTATGCCTAATTGCGCTCCAACTTTGTAAACAGTCCAGGAATACCATCGAAAGTAGTGTGGTTTTGGCTCATGGTATTGACAAAGGCTAAATCTATATAAGGAGAAGAAAATCATTGTGTAAGTGTGTATGAGTAAGGGTTATGAATGAATAAATCTCTCTAAGGAATATCTGCATGGATGAACTCTGTTTCTGATTGATAGATCTGAATCTATGATGCACCTATGAAGAAAATGATGAAGATGAATCTCTAGATCTGAAATGTATATGTATTTCCTAGATCTGTTCATGGAATTTTTAGATCTGAGATGAGGCGAAATACTTTCTGAAGTGAAGGATGAAATCTGAGTTGTTTATCTGATCTGAAGAAGCTGCACAGTCCTGAAAAGTTACAGATGTATACGCAGGTTCGCTTCAGTAAAAGTGCGTGTATACGTGGGTCAGCTTAAAGAAAAGCGCGTATGGGCAGAAAGGGTTTTCTGCAGAATGCACTGAAGTATACGCGGGTTGGTCTGCATGAAAACGTGTACATATGCAGGTTCGGTGAAGTGAAAGCGCGTATGGAATCTAGGGTTTTACTGAAGTATGTGGTATGAAATATGTTCTGCTGTTTTACTGCTATCTGTCAATGATGTATTCATACAGAAATGGGTTGTTTGAATGGTGAATGTGTTGCTAATTATGTTAATTGAAGATCAAGTTGTTGGCTGATTGGTTGATGATTCAATGAATTAATTAATGGGGTTATAAGTTTCAGTTTGATGAATGTTGAGCTTAAATGTGTGGAGTGGGTCTAGTCTGAAAATATGATGAAAAGTGGCCTACAAGATGTGTTGTATGGAAGCTGTTGGATCCAGTATGAAAATTGATGAAACGTGGTCCATGCAGGAACAGGGTTCTAGCCTACTGTGGGGTTGCAGTCTCCCTTCCAGAGAGGTCAAACGAGCTTAATAAGCCTTCTGAGAGAGAAAGTCAGAATCCAGGATGGTTGTGTAGACTTCTGTGAGGAGTCAAGAATCCAGAGCATGAATAGAATTTTAGAGGTCAGGAACTAGACATAGTTAAAGCTCTAAGAGCAAAACTAGAGGCAGCTTGTGGAAGTCTTGCGTTTAAAGGAGAAACTGCCACATGGTTGGATCATGTTTTTTTTTAAGAAAATAAACAGGACTCCAAGATCATGTTAAGGTAGTTTTTCTCTTGACTAAACTTGAAGTTTTACCTGGAATCTGCTTTGTGTGGATGATGTTTGCCTCACACACGTTACTGTTTATACACTAGAAGGTCAGATGAGTTTGAGGTTGTTGCAAAGATCTAAGTAAAGAAATAAATGCATAATAAGATCTCTGTGTATACGCGAGTTGTATGAAGGATATCCACGTGTATACGCGAGTTGGGCTCAGTAAATTAGCGTATGGGTTTTAGAGAAAGAAAAAGTAAAATTTTTGAGTATGCCCTAAATAGTGATTCACCCCCCCTCTCAGTATTTTTCCCAACAATTGGTTTCAGAGCAGGTCCTTCTGCAGAAGCTTGATCGCTTGAAGGAGATCCGTCGAAATGGGAAGTCATGAAGGGGTAATGTCTATAAGGCCACCTCTATTCAATGGAAATAATCTGCTATTCTGGAAGATACGAACAAAAGCATATCTGCAAAGTCTTGGTGCAGAAGTATGGGCAATCGTGGAAGGAGGTTATCAGTATCCGGCAAGTATTCCTACTGATGCAGCAGAAAGGAAGAAATATGAAATCAATGCCAAAGCCGTCAATGTCTTATTAGGAAGCCTGTCTGAACCAAAATTTTCTAAAGTGATGCATCTAAATTCAGCAAAAGAAATATGGGACAAAATCATTCTGAGCTATGAAGGAGATACAAAGGTAAAAAGTGCAAAACTCCAAACTCTCAGAATTGAATATGAAAATTTAAGGATGCATAGTGATGAGAGTATTGCCAGTTTCTTTTTACGTCTAGATGATATTGTTAATCGTATGAGAAGTTTGGGTGAATCCATAACCGATACTACTCTGGTGGAAAAAGTCTTAAGATCTTTGACTTCAAGATTTGAATCTAAAGTATCAGCTATTGAAGAAAGGCAAGATCTGCAAACTCTTACTACTGTTCAATTACATGGTATCCTGACTGCTTATGAAATGAGACAAGGAGGTCCCTCTCAAATCAAAGAAGCTGCTTTTAAGGCGTGTGCAAAAGGAAAAGAAAAGGAAGATGTCAAGGAATCAAATTATATATCAGAAGAAGAAGAAGCAAATTTTGTGAGAAGACTCCAACTGGGAACTGGAAGATTCAAAGGTAAGCTTCCCTTCAAGTGTTTTGCTTGTGGAAGAGTTGGTCATTATGCTGCTAAATGTCCTTATGAATAAAATCATGGTAAAGGGAAATAATTTGAAAAGAGAAAGAGTTATATACAAATGAAGAGAATGATGAGGAAGAAGAAGATTCTGACCAAGATCTACAAGTGCTCATGGCAAAGAAGTAAAAGAAGAAGGCTACTCAAGGAAAGGAGATACCTCAGAAAACATGTGCAGCATAAAATGGAGAAGATGAAATAGGTATTGATTGTTGTTCTTGTGATTCACTTTCTTGTGCATGCAATGGTGAAGATAGTGAAAGTAACAGTATAAGTCTAGAAGCAAATCTCAAGATCAATGATGAAAGCAATGATTGGAATCAATTTCATAAGAAAGAATCTATCTACAAAGATATGATCTCTAGAATGAATGAACATAAAGAAATACTGAATGGATAGATAGACAAGTATCAAAAGTTGTATGTTCATGCAACCAATCAAAGTGAAAGACTTGAAGCAGAAATCATCTCTCTCAAAGAGGATCTGGAAAAATCAAATAAGAAGAATGAAGAACCCCTATTATTTGAAAAGGAAGGACTTGAAGCAGAAATCATCTCTCTCAAAGAAGATCTGGAAAAATCAAATAAGAAGAATGAAGAGTTGTTACAAACATGTGAAGAACAAGAAAATTGGTTGAAGGTAGAAATTTTAAAATTAAATGATCAAGTAGAAGAAGGAAAAAGGGTCGAAGAAAGCATGAAGAAGCAATGCCAAAAATTGGAGATTGAGGTAAACATTCTCAAAGGTAAATTAGAAGAAAAGGATAAACTCTTGAGGTTTCAAGATAGTACTAAGATTCTGGACAATATTCTTAGTAATCAAATATCTCCTGCTATTAAACTTGGTCTTGGTTTTCATGAAACTATTAAAGGAGAATCTAGTTCACAAGGAAGTGTTAAAGACTCAAAGGATGTCAATGCAAAACCTGAAGAGTTGAAAGAAACAAGAAGTCAACCGACAATCATGAACACTCAAAGGAAATCATTCAATAATTTTGAATGCTTTAAATGTCATAATTATGGGCATGTTGCAGCAAATTGCAGAAGCAGATTGTTTCAGTCACAAACAAACAGATTCTATACAGAAAGGTACTCTGGTTTCTTTAAGGGATATTATTTTTCATGCAGCAAGTTTGGTCATAAAGAAGCTGATTGCAATAGAAGAAGGAATAGAAGAACACAGTATGATCATTATGCTTATTTTTCTGGTCACATAAGATGTTATGCTTGTAACAAGTATGGACATGTGGAAAAATAATGCAGGATGAACAGATCTGAGAAATTGGACTATTTCCAGCACACGATAAGAAAGTTCAAGAAAAGCTGGAAAAAGAAGGAGGACCGGTCAGAAACGTAGGGAATATTGACCCTACTACAGTCATCCACTTCTAAAGCTTACTTCTCATAATGACTGCAAGAATGATGTGAGATACATCATAGAGATTAGTAATTTATCATCACAGGGGGAGCAATGTATGATGATTCTCATGATTGATTTTGTAATTCTGGTTATGCTTATTTTTTACAGTGCATCTGTTGTGAAGAAGACAGGTACAGGTGGTACAAATTTAGGGGGAGAAGAAGGAATGTGAAATTTTCAGTATTTCACTTTCCATACGCGGGTTTAATGAAGTAAAGTCGTGTATACACGCGAGTTACAGTGGAGACAGCTGCGTATGCATTCTGATAAGAAAATTAGTATGACAGCTGAATATCAGGAACACAGGTTCAGGGGGAGCATTAGTATGACTATTAATGATTGCATTATTGACATTATATCTGCTTATGTCTTAGTTCTAAATGATGATGACATGATACATGATTTATTATGATGAGTTTATGGATGAGCCATGTTTGCTTTTTGCTGAAGAGTATTCCTTGCTTTCACACATGGATGAGATGGAAGTCTTATGATTCAGAGATACAGATAGATCATGCAGATATTGTTGATGATGACTTGCTGTTGAAAGTATTCAGGTTGCACAAGCTAAGGAGGAGCCTTGGTCATATGGAAAGGATGCGTGGATGCACAATTTCAGGGGGAGCATTAGCCTTGCTGAGCATAATGCATTGTTGGCATTATGATGATTCTGAAACATGATCTCTCTCCTAAGGTATTTTTGGTATTTGTTACAAATGGTCATATTTGTAATTTGATGAAAAAGGTCATGTTGAGACCTATGATGTAAATTTGTAATATTCAGTCATGTAAGGACTTGTTCAAATTTATAAACCCACTTGGTTGGGCAGCTGAGTCAAAAATGTGTAAACCCACTTGGTTGGATCATTGATGTAAGTATGAGTCCTTGGTGATAGGAAAGGTCATAAAGTCATGTACTTTATTGAAAAATATGTTTGAACATTCAGCATGAACTCAGGGGGAGCATGGTAACTTCAGTGCACATCAGATCTACAACGGTCTTCTTTCTACATGAGGAGAAAAACCTTGTGTTGGTTTTTGATCCACCCTTTTCCCTTGATGTCAAAGGGGGAGAGTGACATGGTGTTTAACAGTAGCACATCATTATGCTTAATGTATCTATTTGTTGTGGTGATCAAACACCATCATAGTTTCCATCAAGTCCAAAGGGGAGATTGTTGGCAATATGATGCAATGTGTTGTCCTTGATGGCAACCCACTTGATGAAGATGATGGAAACCTACTTGATGAAGTTGTCCTTAATGCTTGATGAGTTTATTAATGATGTAAATCTGATGTTCTACAAGTATCTCAGAAGTACCAGAGAAAGAAATATCAGTAAGGTCCAGAACAATGATGAAAAGTGTGTGTCACAAAGCATACACGGGTTTGTTTAGGAGAAGTACCGTATGTATGCGGAAAAGTACGTGCTAAGTCACGTATGCCTAATTGCGCTCCAAATTTTTAAACCGTCCAGGAATACCATCGGAAGTAGTGTGGTTTTGGCTCATGGTATTGATAAAGGCTAAATCTATATAAGGAGAAGAAAATCATTGTGCAAGTGGGTATGAGTAAAGGTTATGAATGAATAAATCTCTCTAAGGAATATCTGCATGGATGAACTTTGTTTCTGATTGATAGATCTGAATCTATGATGCACCTATGAAGAAAATGATGAAGATGAATCTCTAGATCTGAAATGTATATGTATTTCCTAGATCTGTTCATGGAATGTTTAGATTTGAGATGAGGCGAAATACTTTCTGAAATGAAGGATGAAATCTGAGTTGTTTATCTGATCTGAAGACGCTGCACAGTCCTGAAAAGTTACAGATGTATATGCAGGTTCGCTTCAGTAAAAGCGCGTGTATACGCGGGTCAGCTTAAAGAAAAGCGCATATGGGCAGAAAGGGTTTTCTGCAGAATGCACTGAAGTATACGCGGGTTGGTCTGCATGAAAGCGCGTACATACGCAGGTTCGGTGAAGTGAAAGTGCGTATGGAATCTAGGGTTTTACTGAAGTATGTGGTATGAAATCTTTTCTGTTGTTTTACTGCTATCTGTCAATGATGTATTCATACAGAACTGGGTTGTTTGAATGATGAATGTGCTGCTGATTATGTTAATTGAAGATCAAGTTGTTGGTTGATTGGTTGATGATTCAATGAATGAATTAATGGGGTTATAAGTTTCAGTTTGATATATGATGAGCTTAAATGTGTGGAGTGGGTCCAGTCTGAAAATCTGATGAAAAGAGGCCTACAAGTTGTGTTGTATGGAAGTTGTTGGATCCAGTATGAAAATTGATGAAACGTGGTCCGCAATGGTGCTGAGGGTCGAAGCCTTCAGTGAGGGGGTTGTAGCTCCCTTCCAGTGGTAGCTGGTAAACGAGAGCAGGGGTTAGTAGCTCCCTTCCAGGAGAGGCTGGTAAACGAGAGCAGGGGGTAGTAGCTCCCTTCCAGGAGAGGCTGGTAAACGAGATCAAGGGGTTGGAGCTCCCTTCCAGTAGTGGCTGGAGAACGAGAGAAGGTTGTAGCCTTCTGCAGGTGGGTGCCTGCGTGCTGGTATGAGTCTGCGCCAGTACATGGTTGTAACATGTTTTCTATATATAATAAATATTGAAGACTGAGACGACAACAGCGGTGGTTTTCTCCCGACTTGGGTTTCCACCTTAAATCCTGGTGTTCATGTGTGATGGTTTATTCTGTTATTACTGCACATGCTTATTGTTAACTAAACATCATATGAATGAATGTTGCAAAGATCTAAGTAAAGAAATAAATGCATAATAAGATCTTTGTGTATACATGAGTTGTATGAAGGATACATGCGTGTATACACGAGTTGGGCTCAGTAAAGTAGTGTATGGGTTTTAGAGAAAGAAAAAGTAAAATTTTTTTAGTATGCCCTAAATACTGATTCACCCCCCCCCCCCCTCTCGCATTTTTCCCAACATGTTCAATTTGCATCATCTCCAAATGACCTTCAAAAGGTCAAGGGTAAATTCATCTCTGTCTGATATAATCATTTTAGGGACGCCATGTAGCTTCACAATTTCTTTCATGAATACATTAGCTACTTGAGTTGTACCAAAAGTAGATTGCACTGGTGAAAAGTGTGCAACTTTAGCCAATGTCTCTACAACTACCATTATAAAGTCATGTTGATATTTAGTTTTAGGAAATCCAGTGATGAAATCTATGGAAACCACTTCCCATTTCCATTCTGGAATAGTTAAAGGATTCATCAATCCTGCTGGATGTTGTTGTTCCACTTTTACCTACTGAAATTCTAGACATTTATCTAGATAATCAACTACATCTTTCTTCATACCTGGCCAAAACATGTTCTTTCTTAATGTTGAAATCAGTTTTCAATAACCAGGATGTCCTGCATAAGGTCTTTTATGATACTCATCTAAAATTTATTGTTTTAATGATGTCACATTTGGAATATAAAATATGTTTTTATAGTAAATCAACCCCTTCAGATTTTGAGTGTATCCCAATATTTCAGTTTTATGGAACTTTTCTTTTAGTTTCTCATAATTTGGATTTTGCCTCACCATTTTTTGTATCAATTATTCTATGTAAAATTTCACACTACTTCCAGCATTATTCCAAATTTGATGAGCATTCCTACTCAAAGAATCTACAATCTTATTTTACTTTTTCTTTAATATGTTTGATTTATGTATCAAACTCACTAAGGAAAGATAACCATCTAGCTTGTCTAGAATTTAAGTCATGTTGTGTGAAGAAGTATTTCAAACTTATATCATTTTTCATTAGTATGAACTTCTTTCCTAACAGATAATGTCTCCACATCTTCAACGCATGTATCATGGCAGCAGATTCTAAGTCATATACAATATAATTTTGTTCATGTTTCTTTAATTTTCTTGACTCATTTGCTATGACTGAGTTTTCTTGTAGAAATACTCCTCCTAATCCTTCTTCACATGCATTTGTACATATCACAAATTCTTTGTTTGGATCAATAATCTTCAAAATAGGGGCAGTTGTTAGTTTAAGTTTTAACTGTTCAAAACTATTTTGACACTTTGTTGTCCACTCAAACCTTACTCCCTTTTTTCTGTAAAGAAGTAATAGGATAGGCTAAGGCTGAAAATCCTTCCACAAACCTCCAGTAGTATCTAGCTATACCCATGAAGGATCTTATGCCTGGAACATCAGTAGGTACAAGGCAATCAATAATGGCTTATATTTTCTCTGGGTCTACCGCTAATCCATCCTCTGAAATTACATGACCCAAATACTCAATTTTGTCCTTGTAAAATTCACACTTGCTAAGTTTGGCATATAACTTATGTTCTCTAAGTGTTTGTAAGACAATTCTGAGATGTTCTTTGTGTTCTTAATTTTTGGAATACACCAGAATGTCATCAATGAAAACTAGAAAAAATTTGTCTAGATACTTGTGTAACACACTATTCATTAAACTCATGAATGTAGCAGGTGCATTAGTTAGTCCAAAAGGTATAACTACAAATTCATAGTACCCATATCTAGTCCTGAATGTTGTCTTGTTGATGTCCTCATCTTTGATCTTGAGTTGATGATATAGTGTTATTAATTCAATATTTGAGAATATAGTGGATCCTCTCACTTGATCAAATAAGTCATCTATTCTGGGTAGAGGATATCTATTCTTTATGGTCAATTTATTCAGTTGTCTGTAGTCTATGCACATCCTGAATGTGACATATTTATTTTTAACAAATAGTACCGGTGCTCCCCAAGGAAACACACTTGGTCTGATGTATCCTCTGTCTAATAACTCTTGTAGTTGCATTTTTAGTTCTAAAAACTCAGGAGTACTCATTCTATATGGTGCTCTAGAAACAGATGTAGCTCTTGGTACCAATTCAATTGAGAAGTCAATTTCTTTTTTAGGGGGTAGATGGGGGATTTCCTCTGGAAATACATCTTTGAAATCTCTAATTACTGGTAAATTCTCTACAGCTTATTTTTCAGATTGTTGTCCCAATTCCTCCACTTGTAAATCATACACTTAACAGCCTTTTATTGCTGTCCTTTTTAACTGCAGTGTAGAAATATGCCTGATTGATATGGGTCTTGGTTTTCCTTTCACTATCACAGGTTTTCCCTCACCATTTATACAGCGAACTGTTTTATCTAAGAAATTAACTATTGCTTTATGCTTCTCTAACCAGTCCATTCCCACTAACACATCATATGAGCCTAGAGAAAAAATATTTAAATTTAGTTCAGTTTCATACCCATTTAAATTTACAGCAGTTTCTGGAAGTTTATGCATAACTTTTTTTTTTTTGCGGTAGCTAATTGAACTAACCATGCTTGCTGAAATTTTTCTAATTTTAATTTGCACTTCTCCACCATATGAGTACTTATATAGCTAAAATTTTCTCTTGGATCTATCAAAACAAAAACAGGTTGTTCATAAATCATACCGTCATATTCTATCATGGTTGATTGGTGTTCAGCTTGACAATCCTCGAGTACAACACTGATCCTTGGAATGTTTCTAGCAATGTCATTTACAGTAGTCGCCTCTCGTAACACTTGAATATTTTGAACTTTTCTATGAGGACATTCACGTAACAGGTGAGGTTGTCCACATCCCCAGCACTTTAATGATTCTTTCATTTTTACAACCCCTTCCTTTTTTCTGTTTGCATCCATCTGCTTAGACCCAGTCTGTGATTGTGCTGGTTGGTTTTCTCCAGTTTTGTTAAACTTCTTCCTTTGATGGTTTTTCCCAAAGTTTTTCAGGTATGTTGGTTTTACTCTTTTTACATTAGAGTCACCTTTCCCTTTTTATTTGTTTTGCCAATTTTTCAGCTGATAGTTTCGACCTTTAAACTGATAATAACATGGTCTTTCTTTGCAAACAACTTCATCCATTGTCTTGGGATTTTCAAATTATATTCTCTCCTTATAGATAGTAGGTATGAAATTTAAAAATTATTGTACTTTGGCCTTTTCCTCTTAGATATAAGGCACATAAATAGTGAATTTGGTAACAAACTCATTAATAGTGATTTGTCCCAATCTCAGCTCATGAAATTATTTGGCTTTGTGATCATAATATCTCTCATTCAGATATCTAGACTTGAATTTTGTTAGAAAGTCTTCCCAATTAACATTTTTCTTATCCAACACATGTACCATTTTGGTTTCTTCCCACCACAGGTTAGCTTTACCCTGTAGTTGGTAAATGGCCAATCTAGCTTTCAGGTTACTTCCATATTCATAGACTTCAAAGTATTTTACCATATTCAGAATCCAAGCTTCTCCATCCTCCTCCTTTTCACCATCATAAGTGGAAGGTTTAATTTTTTGGAATTCTCCTTGCAATTACTTTTTCTTTCTGGATTGTTGTCCGGATGCTTCACCATCCTCAAATCCTTCTGAGTTTGTTTCAACTTCTTTCATCTTTTTTTCTAGGGTCTTCACTTTTGTGACTATACCTTGAGGTTAATTCCTTGATCAACCTCTCTTGCTCTTCGTTGGCTTGCAACAATCGTTCATTTCTAGTTCTCAGCTGAATCAATTCTCATTGCATATCCCTAACCATATCCAACAGCTGAGCATTTTGATCTAGTGGATTTCCCTCAACACCCAGATCCAAGTACAACCCTGCTCCATCACTCATAATAACAATTGTACTTTTCTGCACTAAATCACTATACACAGAAATAAATTATTGCAATTTTTTTTTCAAAATTGTAATTAATTTACATCAGCATAATTTGGGTTTTTTTTTGTGACACATAGGCACAGTGTTTTCAACATGGGCTCTGATACCATCAGTAACAACTCCATTTACCCAAAAAAAAATTCTATTTATATCATTAATGCTACTTTCTCGTCATTGACTTTAATACCTTGCGTCATATTACGATGTTTTGATCTAAGTATACTTGTTGTTGTTAAATTTTCTCTAACAACTTCTAGTTTTGTGAACAACATAAATTTATATGATTAATGATCTTGAGACCATATTAACGATTTCCCCTTTTACTTTCAGTATTGACTGTCCTAGATGAAAATTCTTCATGTGTTCATTTATGTTATCTTAGTAATTTATTTTACTATTAATGCATATCCTCATATTCTTATGCATGTTCTAACATGGTTATTTTATAGAAGGTTTATCTTATAATATCTACTTTATATCAAAATATTATCCTTACCCTCAATCTTCTCTAATTAATAGATATATACTCTTATATGTACTTATTCCACTTATATCACATTGTTTAACCCTTTTGAAAACAATGAGGGTTAATACTAAATCTACCTATCCATATATGAACTTATAGTATTGGATTCAACCTTTAATTATATCATATAATTAATATGATGAAATATACATAAGATTGAATATAAATATCATATGACCTTCCCATATAATACTAACTCCACTTTAGAGAAATTTTTGAATTCCATATTTTCTTTCCCACTTAGCCTAAGTTCGAAGGACGTTATATGTATACACATAATAGCTTTCCACGTAATTATAATTTCTTATTTGAAATAATAATCGTGGATACGTATACGAGGTTCTCATCATATATATCACCTGTTACCCTATACCTACTTAAGACATTGATCCTAATTAATACTTTAGAATTTTCACATTTATTTCGATACCTTTGCTGGGATATAATGTTGATACACATATTGAAATGCCAGTATTTAATAATTAATATATTAACCCACAGTTAAATGTATTGAATTTCTTCAATCATTATCTGGATTTGATTATATCGTATTCATAACTTGAGGACAGATTATTATGAAATTTATCTGTTCTATAACTTCACTTATTAATGGCGGTACTTCGTGAATTAACTCAATCACATGGCCTCTGTGATATTTTCGATCTATGGTGGGATGGATTGTTGACATGTTTATGGTGAGGATTGATCCATATACCTTCCCTCCAACCTATGCATTTGGTTTTGCGAAGGCAGGTTCGGGTTCTGGTTTCATTTTCGATCAGTCTGCTAACTGAGGTCTCGGCTCTGGCTCTCCCTCCAGACCCTTACGTTGGTTTGCAGATCCTCCTTCCTGGATTACGAGAACCGACTCCCTCTAGTAAGATTCTATTCGGCGTTTATTTTTACTCTTGCCATTGTTATGCGTTCTTGACTTTCAAATTCTGGATATTCTCTTTTGAAATAATTTTCATTTTTTGTTTGTGATTGCAGAGGTTGGTTATTTCCCTAACCTTCATGAGGAATGTCGTTTTTTTAAATTACAGGTAATGCATGTATGGAACCTTCGTTATATGAAGAATGGATTATGTCTCTGTTGATTTTGGTCCATACAACATTAAACGTAATTGTCTTCAATTCTTTTTTTTCATATCGTTCCATTAATTCTGTGAGGAATTCATGAAGTTAAGTTTTCGTTTCAAACAGAGACAGTTTCTCGTCATACTACCTCTTTTCTTGAAAAGTCTCTCTATGTCTCGACACAATGGCTTCATGGCACAAAATTTGTTTCAATTTGATTATTCAATCCCATCGTTTTGTAGTGATAGGTTTTGATTATTTAAATTCTTTTATCCTTGGTGTTTATGAAATCGACTTGCCCCAAATTTATTTATATTCTATCAAAGATATTAGTTTTCATGTATTTATTATTAATGAATTTGTTATCTCTGTTTTGTTTTTTCTTAGATAAGAACCCTCTTCACATCGTATTATTTTTTATGTTCTCGACTTTCTGAGAATTTGACAGAGAACAAATATTGTTAATACCAGAGTTGATTTATTCAATTATATTTAGTTTTCCTCCACTATGAGTAAATGATTCTTAATTGAAATCATTCGTTGGATAGTAGAACAACTATGTTCTATATTTGTTTTGCCTTCTAATGAATTCTTGCATCATTTTTCCTCAACGATATTCATATGGCTACTTGTCACTGTAACCCTACTGTATTAACCGAATTGCAATTAGTTATAAATTTTACTATATTCCGTAACAATACAAACTCACACTTCGGATTGTAAAGTCTCTTTAATTTTCGTCATACTCTAATTATGTCACGTATTAAGTCAAATGTTAGCTCATATTTTATAATTGGGCTTTAATTCTCCTTACAGTTTTAATCCCAAATATTTTCATTTATATATATACCCAGATATATAATTAGAATAAATATGTATAAATTTACAAAATTATATTTTTATTTTAATTAAATATATTTCTGTTTACTTATTCCATAAGTTATTTTATAAGAGAGCTGAAATTCTTCTCTTACTTAGAAATGATTATTTTATTAATTTCCTCCAGGAACTTTTGTTCTTCCAACAAGATTTTTACACAATCCCAGTAAATACCATGTCTATCTGATTACAAGTAATTTCCTTTTTATGTTCTCATACAGCTTCCACATTATTTTTTTGTTCATTTACATGCATGAACTCATTCATTTATATCTATGTGCACAGGGATGATTCCACTATTTATAATGGAATAACAAGGTAATAATTCTATTCCAATTACATTAGTAATTTGATGGAAATTATTTCGGTTATTTTATCCACATATACTAAACTTTGTGTATGTTATTTTTATGCAGAGATTTCTCTTCACTACTTTTATCATTCCTCAATTTTGAACAAACAATTATGTCACTCTTTGATAGTTAATTGTCTTTCTTCTATGTTCAAGTTGGTCCATATCATCTATAGAATTCACTCTCCCGAATTCAGAGCTATGCCTAGATTTATAAAAAAATTGTAATTATTTATATATTACGAGGGATTTTGTCAATAACTTATGATAGTTTGTAACGATAACTCTCATGGATAATATATTTTTATGTTATGTTTGCTAATGATAAACAATAATCTTTATAAATCGTTAACGATGTATCTGTCTACTTCATTGCAATATTTTTCTTGTACTACCCTCTAGTACTTTATTATGTATTGCACATTTATTTTCTTAGTCAATAGAAATTGAATGACTAGATGTAAACTTCTGGTTAATATGCAGCAGAGTTTTAATTTTAATTTGGTCAATCATACTTCTTATGAGATTGATAATTATCTCTTATTGTACAGATATTTTTGTTCAACGATTTATTACACATTAGTTAAATACATTATTTTTTTACCTCCTTTCCACATGTATTACTATAATTTCCGCGCATAATAACTAGATGTTTACAACCTAACATCAGATTTAAACCCTACTACTTGGGTTTAGACATTCTGTGTGTTGGTTTACTAATTTCAATTGCCTATGTAACTATATAGACCTAACTATATCTAATATAGTATGTTCTGTTAAATACATCAGATTATCAAATTTCTATAGAAATTAATAAACTAGAAAAGCTAAATTTCCACCTCTTCTAACTAAATCATAGTTTAATACAGAAAAATAAATTCCAACTTTTCTACATGAATCATAATTACTCTAACTTTCACTACCACAACAATTTCATAATACAGCATTAAATTACTTATGCATACCAATTTTGGTAAGACTATTTTCCACCCAAACTTGAGTTTTTTCTTCATATTTCCCCTGAGCAGAGACCAATTCCTTCAAAATTTAGACAACCTCTTGTCTACCCAGGAATGGCTTATTTAAGCTTTCTTTCCCTTCAGCAGTTTCCATAACTGCGTCCAGTTAAATCGGGATGTTGTTTTCCTTTTTGCCTAGGCTTTACTTTTGTTTTTTCCACTAAAGTAATTTAAAACTAGCTTTTTCCTCTTTCTAGTTTTATTTCACCTCTTCTTAGTAACTTTCTACTTTAATGAGGTATATTTTAGATGTTTATCTCCAATCTAATATTTTTAATTTATTTTATTTTTTCCAAGGATTTTTGTAGAATTGGGGAAAGTCGTTGTATTTAATTCCATCCTCATGGACTTGAAATCCTGGTCTCCAATATACTCTAGTCTTTAAACAATAATTAAAATTCCATAGTTATAAAATTTAAAAATTATAATATGTCCACAAATATTGTTTTCCTTTAGGTCCACTTAACCTTTAGGATTTTCAACTGTCTAATAAAAGTAGTAAAAGTAGGGATATTACAAAACTTTATGCACAATAGGTTGTGAATATTAGTTTTCCTGGCTACTTAGAAACATTATATTACTTAAATGTAGTTTTTTGTTAGAAGTTTGTATATAATATTAAAACATATATAGATAAAAAGAATAATAATTAAACCTTTTTTACAAAGCATTACATATTAAGTTTGTGCATGGAATAAAAATATATAATTACTTATATAGATTAAAGAGATGGTAAGTATGTGCATGGAATAAAAAATCCTAATTATTTATATAGATGATTCGCACTTTGAGATTAAGTTTGGTTCATTATTTCTCTTCCTTTTATTTGTAAAGGTATATTCGCTATGTTTTTTGGTACAATTTAGATAAATTCGTTCAGAATTCAACTTTAGGTTTTTACACACACATGCATATATATATATATATATATTCTAGTGTTGAAATTATTTTAAATGAATTTTGATGTAAAAAATTTAAATGGATTTTGATGCAAAATTAGTAACACCCGAGTCTGCATTTTTTTAATCAATTCACATGTTCTATTTAATTCTATTACATTGTATGTTTATTCCTCATAGTAATAATATTAGTCATTTATTTAATTAATTTTGGTATTATTGTTGTTATTATTATTATTATCTACACTACTTTCACCAAGAAGCAAGTTTTTCATTAATTTTCTCATTTAAAATTAATAATTTTATAAATTTGAAAAGATGGAATAAAATAAATTTTATTTTTTAAGATATTAATTAAACATTGTCATTTTTTTAATTGATTTTCTAATTAAGAAAAAAAATAAAAATAAAAATAAAAATTCTAATTCTCTTTGTATTATATCATAAGTTAAAAAATTTATGTACACAAACTTATTTAATTATTTTTATCATTAAAAAGACAAATGATATAAAAATGAATTTTAAAAAAATACTAATAATATAATTTATATTTTCATTACATTAGATTTTTTTATAATTCATAAAAAATAAAAATAAAAAAATAAAACTATATAAAAAATATCAATAATATGACTTATATTTTGATTCTCTTTGTATTATATCATTCAGTTAAAAAATTATTTGCGCAAACTTATTTAATTATTTTTATAATTAAAAGGATAAATGATAAAAAAAATGAATTTAAAAAAAATACTAATAATATAATTTATATTTTCATTACATTAGAATTTTTTATAATTCATAAAATATAAAAAAATAAAACTATATAAAAAATATCAATAATATGACTTATATTTTCATTAGTTAGAAAATTACAAAAAAATATATATATATTTTTAATCATACATGCACTTAAAATTATATTTATATGACTATCACCAATTATATATATATATATATATATATATATATATATATATATATAGTCATATATATATATAGTCAAAGCCAAAAATATACAAGAAATGTGGAATATATATATATATATATATATATATATATATATATATATATATATATATATATATATATATGAAAAATTAAAACATTGGTTTAAAAAAAAAAACTTGTATATACATTTATTTTTTCCTCTCACAAAAATTTTCATAACACTTGTAAATGACTCAATTTCATATAAATATATAATGCTTAAAGAATAATAAATATAAAGATACACTGAAACTATTTCATAATGATAGAGAAAAAATTAATGTAAAATATAATGTTTATGTTTACTATCTTTAAATTTTTACTTTATATAGTAAATATTATTATAAAGATATTTTTATATAACTCAAAATATTATTTTCACATTATAGCTATATTATTTATATAACTCAATATAAAATAGAATATAAATAAAAACATATAAAATATAAGTAATGCTTTATATAATTATAATAATTATTATTAAATTTTAATTAAAAATATTTATATAAGAAAGATTATTTATTTTAATTTATGTTTTAACATAAAAATGATATACATCATAAAGTATTATATCTATGATTGTAAATATTAAAAAATAATAAACTGGAAATAATAAATATTTTTTATTATTTAAATATCAATAATAAATATTTAAAATATTATTAATTTCTTATTATTTTTATATATGTATTTTTTTTAAGAATAGGGAGGGTTTAATCCATTAATATTCCATATATTTAAAACCATACATGGAATATTAATTGATTAAACCCTCCATATTCTAAAAAAATACATATATAAAAATATGGAGGGTCTTTAAATAATGATACATATTATTTAAAACCCTCATGTGTTGTCTTTAATATCTATCTATATATATAGAATATGTAATAGTTAATTAATTAATATTTCATGTATTTAAAAACATATTTTAAATAAATTTATTGGATCAAATAAATATATTTAAAATATCATTAATTGATTATTATTTTTCATACATGTATTTTTGTAGGATATGGTTTTTAAAATTTTAATTTAAATAAGTAGTTATTTGGTGGAAGAATTTGACCTACATTAATTTTTAGTACTAGTCACTATAAGGGCTTGAGATTTATCTCAAAAAAATTAACTCCTAACCAACCTAATTTCCCCCAAATTCCACCAAACCAACCCTATTGCAACTCACCAAGTGGAGAAAATGCTCCTAAAAATGAGCAAGCCAAAAAATTCAAATAGGTGGGTAGGGAAATAATGTCACATAGTTTAATGGTCGTTCGAACTTTTCCAAGATGTTGCGTTGATATCACCCAGTGCCAAAGTATAACTCATGAAGGTATTGAAAACCTTGAATATAGCACCACTTACTTAGCCACCAAAACACTATGTTGAGAAGTAACACCATTTTCATGTCTTTACAATGTTTCATAATTTAGTGAAAATTTCACCCAGATTTAACAAAAATTATAATCCAATAAAATATTCTCCAAAAAAAATTATATATACATATTATTAAATTGAAAAAATAGTTTATATATTTTTATATGTACCATGGGGATTCACCCATTTAGTATACATATCATTTTGTGGGGCTTTCTTAAAATTTTCCTTGGACTACCTATCTCGTAGGATTGCACAGTTCAATTCAAGGAGTTGCGCAGTCTCCGGTAGCATAGGATTGCATAATTCCCAGAGACAAGACGAGAAATCAATGTTAGATCAGGGCTTACCTTGTTTTTGAAAGGGTGTTTTCTTATCTTTAGAAGTTGTGCAATTGTCATTGACAAGACTCAATCTTCATCATGACAACTTAGTTAAAACATCACACAAGCATTACATGAAAGAATAGATCATTACAACTTTGAAAAATCAAGAGGAACACTTGAAGACAGTAAAAAATACAGTTCTTATGAATAAAGGTAGGCTCCAAAATCGAAGCGCATAAAAAAAATTTGAGACCTATGCCAAGCTAGAGGAACAAAATATCAATAATTTTTATAATTCCTCTCTTTCTAACACAACAAACAATGAGGCAGGCCCTTTCAGTGTAATTCCAAGAAAGAGTGTTACCCAGGAAACGAGGTAGCTAGAAGAGTGCACCCCAATGAGCATCAAGTGTTGGGAAAAATACTAAGAGGGGGGGGGGGGGTGTGGGTGGGGGGCAGGCGTGAATCAATATTTAAAAACTTGGCACAAAAGTTTACTTTTCTTTATTGAAATCTATACGCGACTTTACTTAATCCAACAAGCGTATGTACACGACTTTCATTCAGGAAACTAGGGTATGTCTAGTGCACTTAAAAATCATATAAATCTTATGTAACTTTACTTAGACCAGTGCATTAATGATTCATCAAACATTTACGAAGCAGTAAATATGTGCAGTAAGAACAAAATAGATCATCACACATAAGCAACATACATGAACACAAATATTTAAGGTGGAAACCGAATGTGGGAGAAAGCCATAGTTGTTTCCGTCTTTGTATTCAATATTTATTATATATAGAAAAATTATTACAATCTTGTACTGGCACATACTCATACCAGCAATCAGGAACCACCTACAGAAGGCTGCTACCTTCCCCCGTTCTCCATCTGCTATTGGAAGGGAACTCCAATCCCCTTATCTGATCACCAGCTCCTACTGGCAGGAGGCTTCAACTTCTTCACTGAAGGCTCCAACCCTTAGCACCACCACGGACCACGTTTCACAAATTTTCACACTGGATCCAAATTCCTTAATACATCACAATTTCTAGATCAACTGAAGTAAATATCAACCCAATTCAAACACAACAATGAGATCACTGTAACCAGACCACAGAACTAAACACAGAATATTGTATCATTACACAGAATAAAATGCAACCCTGGCCATTTTTATGCCAAAATATATACACTACTTTTTCCAAGGAAACCCGCGTGAATACATGCCTTTATGTGGCGCAACATGCATATATATCTCAATATTCCAGAATTTAGAATTTTGACTCAGTCACGGAATTGACCAGATATATTTTGAATCATTTTTTCATCTTACAGAACCCTCATACAGTTAGCAGCATCAATCATCTTTTCAACCAACCAATCACTGATCTTTAATCATAATCAACTAGCAGCATAATCAGTACTCAAACAACCCAAATATATATGAAGACATCATTGAAAGACAACAGAAACACATCAAAATTGATCAGAAATTTTCTTCAACGTTCTTCAGAAAAAACCCTGACTTGCATACGTGCCTTCTAGAAGACATATTTGTGTATGTGTGCGCTTATCCCAAAGCCAACTCAGGTATAGATCTCGATATTTTTACTAAATATATATGTGCCTCTACATAACCAAACCTGCATGTATACACACCTTCCTCGTGTCAAACCCGCGTATATATCTGTAAATAAATCAAGACTGTGAAATACTTTATAACTTCAAACTTACTCAGGTCACACCCTTCACTACAACAAACATGTGCCAGAACACATATATAAAAAACTCATAAATAGATCATCTAAATACATAGTCATTTCAGGTCTAGATATGTTGACCCATCATTGTATTCATTGGTGCATAACTATTTTAGATCTATATGTTAATTATGGCCCATACAATGAAAATATACTTCATATTGAAGTGTTCATCAAAAACCCATTCACATGCACCCCCTTTTCACTTTGATATTCTCCTCCTTATAGTTAGAGCCTTTCCCAATACCATGAGCCAAAACCATACAAGTGTTGATGGTATTATTGGACGGAGTCAAATAACCATTACTGCGGTCAATATTGTGGGTTAATATGTTAGGTCCCTATATTACTAGTATAGTCCCTTATTTTTGCTAGTGTAACCCTCTTATTTTTATTGTTGTACCCATGTAACCCCCGTATTGTTATAATTGTGCCCTTACATTATTATTGTTAGGTCGGCTAGGATTACATTATCGCCCCATGGACTCCTATATATAGAAAGGAGGTTTTGGTCATTTCAATCATCCAAGAATTGTTTATTTATGTAATGTATTGGAGGTTTCCCCCTCGAAGTGGCTAATTTCTAAGGTGTTGATCTCTCTTCACTTCTATTTTTGGAGCCGGTTTCGTAACATTTGGTATCAGAGCTTTCGATTTTAGGGTTTCGCTGCTCCAAACAGGTCATCGTGGAATTTTTGCTATAACGTTTTTTCTATGAAGGTTCAGAAGCTGAAATTTTTATAGAGAGAAGCCGAAATCCTAATAAAAGTCATGGAAAAATTTCAGATCTTGGTTCGCAATATTTCGGAGTATCATCTGTGCAAGTTAGGAATATTTGCAGGCTCCTGAATTTAACCTAAACAAGTCATCATGAAAATTTTCGCTATAACGTTTTTTCTACGAGGGCTCAAAAGCTAAAATGTTCACAGAGCGAAGCCTTAATCATGAGGAATGTCGTGGAAAAATTTCAGAGCTTGATTCGCAATATTTTCGGAGATAGGGTCTGTGGAAGTTAGGGATTTGTCGGGCTCCCAAATTTCATCTCAAAGAGGTGATCATGGGAAAATTGTCATAACTCTCTCTTTGAGAATTGGATTGGAATTTTGTAAAAATTGGCTGCAATTAAATGGATTGTAGTTTCTTCTATATTAATTTCAGAGCTGAAGGAGGAAATAGTGACACATGGCAAGTCGTACAAGTTCACTTTACTGAATCAGTCCATAATTAGGTCATCGTAGGAGATTGGACATAACTTTGCCTTCAAGAATCCAAATCAGGTCAGACCTATCGCATTGAAAACAAGATTTAGAGGGCTATGTTAGGGCCGCATTTTAGATATTGAGGATTTGAAATCACAGATATAATTCAGTTTCAATATCGAGCTCCTCAAAATCAAGAAAAAGGTGTGTATTTTTTCTCAAATTGCATAAGTCTTGTTTGAAAAATCAGTTTTAAGTGATTCCAAAGGCCTATTGAGCATAGATATTAGTATTGGGTTCTAAAATGCCTCTTAAAAATAATTCCACACCCATTAAGCCCTCGGAGTACTCTACTATGACTCATGAAGATGAAGAATTTCAACATGATCTATCAAAATGACAAGAGCAAGTGCACCAAATTTCACTCTAGCAAAGAGCAACAAAAAATGAAATGGAAGTTTTGAATAAAGGCGTGGAAGTGAAGATGGATGGTTTGAAGAATAATATGGATGGTTTGAAGAAAGGCATGGAAGCTAAGATGGATGACATGGAAGAAAAAATGAAAGACAACATGGAAAACATGAAGAATGATCTAAAAGTAGACATCGAATGTTTGAAAAAGTTGATACAAGAAATGTTTCCTGATGGCGAAAAGATAGTAGAGGAAACTCATGATGAGAACAAAATAAATTTTAATCGTGATTTCATAAACTAGAATGTTGGATAGAAGAACCACCATATTCCAAAGATGGATATGAGGAAGTTTGATGGCAAGGATCCCATAACATGGATACTACAAATTGAGCAATATTTTGATCTCAATAATGTGCAAAACACACAAAAGGTACACATTGCATCTTTACATTTAGAACAAAATAGATTTGTATGGTATCGATGGCTTTGCTTTGGTAAAAAATTGTCACTTGGTCAATTTTTACGGAGGAAATGATAGCACATTATGAGGATACAAAGACCAACACCTTCTTTAGCCAATTGATAAATCTCAAACAAAAGGGTTCAATGGGGGAGCACATTGAGGACTTCCAAAAATTGAATTCAAGGGTAACTGATATTTCAGAGGAACACGAGATTGATGTCTTCATAGGGACTTTAAAGGATAACATCCAACATGAAGTTCGCGTTTGGGAACCTGATTCATTGGAGAAGGCATTCAGGTTGACAAGAAAAATTGAATGTAAAATTATGGCGACAAGGAAGCCTACCACTCACATCTATAAAGATGGAAGTGTTGCTAAAACTAGACTTCCACAACCTACAAGGTTGACACCACAACAATTGGAAGAAAAAAGAGCAAAAGGGCTTTGCTACAGTTGTGATAGAAAATACACTAAAGGTCATAAGTGTGTTGAGAAGAAATTATTTTACATAGATTGTAAGGAGGAAGAAGAAAATGAACAAGAAACTTCAAAAGAAGATGAAATACACCAAGAACCAACCCCAGAAGAAGAAGAAATGAGTTTGGCCATATCATGTAATGAATTGGTAGGAATTACCACTCCTCAAACTCGCAAGATAGAAGGACATATCAAGAAGAAAAAGGTAATAGTGTTGATTGATTCGGATAGTACCCATAATTTTATTCATTGTAAGGTAGCCAAGGAATTGAATTTTTTCCTATACCCATCACCAGAATGTCAAGTGATGATTGCAAATGGAGGAACTATAAATTTCTCTGGAAAATGCCATAATATCAAGCTAGCCATGGGGGAATATGTATTGAATAGTCCAATGCTTTCCATTCCAATGGGAGGTGTTGATGTTGTACTAAGAGTACAATGGTTACAATCTTTCGGGATGATAGCTTTTAATTTTCAAGAAATTTTTCTTGAAATTTTTTTTGGAAGGAAAGGAAATCGAATTACGAGGTATCACAGGGAAGCGAGGAAAGATAATAAGCTCTAATGTCATGACAAAGCTTCTCAAGAAAGAACAACGAGGCGTAATTTCACAATTATGCTCACTAGAATCTCCAACATCAAAATCATCTATTTCTCCATATCTCCAAAAAGTCTTGGACAATCATTCCAAGGTTTTTGAAACTCCCAAAGGACTCCCACCTATTCTTGATCGTGATCATGATATTCATTTGATTCCAGGAAGTGTTCCTCCAAACATCAGGCCTTACAGATATCCTTATGTCCAAAAGAGTGAAATTGAACGTATGATTGCAAAAATGTTAGAGGCTGGTATAATTCAACCTAGTCAAAGTTCTTTCTCTGCTCTGGTAGTATTGGTGCACAAGAAGGATGGATCATGGTGCATGTATCTAGATTATAGGGAGCTCAATAAGCTCACTATTAAATATAATTTCCCATTCATTTGATTGATGAATTATTGGATGAATTATTGGATGAATTACATGGAGAAATTTATTTTAGTAAGTTGGATCTTCATTTAGGATATCATCAAATTAGAATGAAGACTGAAGATATTCTGAAAACAGCATTTCGAGCTCATGAGGGTCATTATGAATTTTTGGTCATGCCTTTTGGCCTTACCAATACACCTTATAAATTTCAAGTGTTGATGAATTCCATTTTCAAACCCTTCCTTAGAATTTTTGTGCTAGTATTTTTTGATGATATACTAATCTACAGCAGGTCTTGGAAGGATCATGTTCAACATGTTGACAGGGTGCTCAAACTATTGTAGGAGAAACAATTATATGCAAAAACATCGAAATGTTTCTTTGGAGTACAAGAGGAGGAATATTTTGTTCATACTGTATCTCACGAGGGTGTTAAAGTAGACCCTAACAAAATTAAAGACATTAAGGAATGGAAAGTCCCCACAACCATAAAGCAGTTGCTCAGATTTCTTGGGTTAACAAGGTATTATCGCAAGTTTGTTAAGAATTATGGGAGAATAACAGCACCTCTAACAACATTATTGAAGAAAGATGCATTTTCATGGACTCATGAAGTAACTAAGGCCTTTGAACATCTTAAAGAGGCAATGTGCCTAGCACCAGTATTAGCTACACCAAACTTCACAAAAACATTTATTGTGGAATGTGATACCTGAGGAAATGGAATTGGTGTTGTTTTAATGCAAGAAGGAAGACCCATTGCTTTTGAAAGTTTTCCAAACAAGGGAAAGAATTTACAAAATTCTATTTATGAGAAGGAAATGTTGGCAATACTACATGCACTAAAGAAATGACGACCTTACCTAATGGGAAGACACTTCAAGGTAAAAACTGATCATGATAGTCTTAAACACTTTTTGGAACAAAGACTATCTTCAGAAGAGCAGCAAAAATGGGTCACAAAGATGTTGGGTTATGACTTTGGAATAATCTACAAAAAAGGAAAGCTTAATGTTGTTGCAGATGCACTCTCAAGAAAGAATGAAGAGGTGGAAGCATTGCTTTGTGCCATTTCTATTATCCAACCAGATTGGATAACCGAAGCAAGAGATGAATGGAAGAAGGATGAAGAAGTGTGGACATTCATTCAAAAGTTGCAGCAAGATCCTAGTACATCTGATACATTTAGTTGGAAAAATGATTCCTTATGGTACAAAGATCGCTTATATCTTTGTAAGAATTCCCAACTAAAACAAAAGATTCTTCTGGAATTGCACACTTCTCCTTTAGGGGGACACTCAGGATTTTTAAAAACTTACCACAGGGTGAAGAAAGAATTTTTTTGGGATGGCCTTAAATCTGATATTCAAAATTTTGTGGCGGAATGTTTGGTTTGCCAGCAGAATAAAGTGGAAACAATTAAGACCCCAGGACTTCTACAACCTTTATCCATTCCAAATCAACGTTGGGAGGAGATTTCAATGGATTTTATCACAGGTTTACCTAAGTCCGAAGGAAAGAGTGTCATCATGGTGGTAGTTGATAGACTTACCAAGTATGCACACTTTTGTGCATTATCTCATCCATTTAAAGCAAGAACAGTTGCTACTACATTTATGGACAGAATTCAAAAGCTACATGGAAGCCCAAGGGTTATTGTGAGCGACAGAGATCCCATTTTTACTGGAAATTTTTGGACGGAGTTATTTTTTTGTTTGGGTACTCAATTAGCTCATAGCTCATCTTATCATCCTCAATCTGATGGTCAAACTGAGATAGTAAATAAATGTTTGGAAGGATATCTTCATTGTTTTTTATCTGATAAACAAACACAATGGGTCAAGTGGTTACCTCTCGCTGAATGGTGGTATAACACTTCCTTCCATACTGCAGCAAAAATGACCCCATTTATGGAACTTTATGGATATCATCCACCATCCATCACATCATATTTAAGGGAAAATTCGAAGGTTCAAGCGGTGGAAGATCACATCGAGCATCAGCAAGAAGTTCTCCAACTCTTAAAGGATAACCTGAATTTGGCACAAAATCGAATGAAACAACGGGCATATCAACATCGCAGCGAGAGAAGTTTTGATGTAGGAGATTGGGTATTTTTACGGCTACAACCATACAAACAAATGTCCCTCAAGCAAGCTAAGAAGGATAATAAATTATCGCCAAAGTAATATGGTCCTTACAAGGTGTTGCAAAAGGTTGGTACTATGGCATACAAATTGGAGCTTCCTGCTTCTTCGCGAGTGCATCCAGTTTTCCATGTTTCATGCTTAAAGAAGGTTATAGGGGACAAACTTCCAATTCAAAAAATATTTCCAGAACTTGATGAGGAAGGAAAAACCATATTGGAACCTAAATCAGTCACGGAAATAAGAACTCGACAACTACGAAATCGATAAATTTCAGAGTATCTCATCAAATGGAAGAACTTACCCACTGAAGATTCTACATGGGAGGATGAGAATTTTATACAGAAGCACCTGGAGCTACTCAAGCATTGAGGACAACATTTTTTTGAAGGAGAGGAGCATGTTAGGTCTCTATATTACTAGTATAGTCTCTTATTGTTGCTAGTGTAACCCCTTTATTGTTATTGTTGTACCACTGTAACCCCCATATTGTTATTATTGTGCCCTTACATTATTATTGTTAGGTCGGCTAATATTACATTGTGGCCCCATGGACTCCTATATATAGAAAAGAGGTTTTGGTTATTTCAATCATCCAATAATTGTTCATTTATGTAATGTATTGGAGGTTGCCCTCTCGAAGCGGCTGATTTCTAAGACGTCGATCTCTCTTCTCTTCTATTTTTGGAGCTGGTTTCATAACATAATACCATGGTCAAGACCCCTAGTATTTTTAATTTAGTGCACCAGCTCATATGTGACTTTGATTCTTTGTACCCGCGTGTATACGCAACTTTGCCTTGACTAACCCATGTATGGATCTTCAAATATTTATCTTTATCCATATTATGATTCCTATATGCAAACCTATGTCCAAAATTTATGTCATTTTGTTCCATCACTTTTTCACCTCTTAACTCTTTTAGTTACCATATACATAGTCTTTTACACGTGGGTTTCCATCAAGGACAACACATGCATCATAATACCAAAAATTTCCCCCCTTGAACTTGATGGCAACCATGTTGGTGTTTGATCACCACAACCTGTAGATACTTGTTAGACACCTCAACATAAGAATTATTCAAACACCAATATACACTCCCCCTTTGACATCAAGGGAAAAGTTCGGACCAATGCTAAAGTAAGGTTTCTCTTTCCTTGAAGATATGGTCTGCACTATACCAACCATGCTCCCCCTGAGCACATGTTGAATCTTCAGATAGATTTGTAATGACTCTATAACTCAACAGAGTATCACCTTTCCTATCCCAAGGACTCATACTTACATCAATCACCCAACCAAGTGGAGTTACATGTTGACACAACCACACAACCAAGTGGGATTACATATATGGCACAACCAACCAACCAAGTGCGATTACATATTTAACACAACCACCCAATCAAGTGGGATGACTTCAAATTCCATACATGATTGAATATGACCATTAATATTTCATAGGTATCAATATGACCTTTACATCAAATTATAAATATGAATTTTATAACCAAGACCAAGGATCCTCAATAGAGAGAGATCATCGAAAAAAATTCAGCAACCATGATACACATAATGCCAACAATGCATTATAATCTACAAGGTTAATGCTCCCCATGAACCTGTGCTACCTGAAAATTTTCAACAACTCATTCATCAAAGCATCTTCATAAAGAATATAAATATAAAAGAGGAAAACATAACTCAAAAACCATATCAGTAGACTGTACCCATCAACACCTGACCAATAGAACCAAATCATGACTATCAGCAGCATGAAAGAATCTGATCTGGAGGCTGACCCACTAATTTCATGTCAAAGATAGACATACACAACATTCTGCAAAGAGACTCGTGTATATATGCGACTATGCTTCAAGAAACCTGCGTACCGAAATCAACATTCTGAAATTTCATCTAAAGAGAGAGCAGATAGGTTTAACAACACAATAAGGCATAAACAAATCCTATTTTATGTCTAAGACATTCAAATTATTCTTTGGGAAGAGGTTTAGTAAATATAGCAGCAACTTTTTCTTTTGAGAGAACATATTCCAACTTAACCTTTTTCTCAAGCACCTATTCTCATAGAAAGCGATACTTAATTGGAATGTGCTTGGTTTTGAAGTGCATAACAGGATTTTTTGAAATATTAATAGCACTTGTATTATCACATAGGATGGAAATGGGTGGAGAACATTTGATTTTAATATCTTGTAATGTCTGCATCATCCAAAGAAGTTGTGTGCAACACTATGCAACAGCTACATATTATTCTTACACTGTAGATAAATCTATGAAATTTTGTTTCTTGCTGAACAAAGATACAAGTCAAGGAACCATGTAGAATTCACCTCCACTATTGCTTTTCCAGTCATCATCGTTTCCAGCCCAGTCTGCATATGTGTATGCATGAAGGGTAAGGTTTGCATCTTTAGGATACCATAGTCCAAAGTCTTGGGTTCCTTAAATATATTTGAATATTCTCTTTACTGCCTGAAAATGTTTTTCATTTGGATTAGATTGAAATCATCCAAAAGTCCCAAATACATGCATGATATCTAGTCTAGTACATGTTAGATAAAGTAGACTTCCAATCATAGACATGTGCTCTGGTTGGTTTGCTGCGGGAGAATCATCATTAGAACTGAGGCTACATCCTGTCATCATTGGAGTACATACATGTTTACAGTCTTTCATCCCATACTTCTTCATAATCTGATTGAGATATTTAGTTTGTGAGACAAAGATGCCATCTTTTTCTTATTGCACTTGTAAACCAAGAAAATAGGTTAGTTCCCCAAGTAAGGAAATTTCAAATTCTTTCTTCATAACAGAAGCAAATGTTTTACTCATAGATTCTTCATTATTGCCAAAGATGATATCATTAACATAAACAACAATAAATAGTAGTTTATCATCCTCAATGTTTGTGTACAAGTTACTATATGCGAAGCCTTTTGTGAAACCTTATTGTTGAAGATATTTTTCAATATGATAATACGATGCTCATGGAGCTTGTTTGAGCCCATATAAAGCCTTTTTGAGTTTTCAAACAAGGTTTTCATCGTTCCACAAAATGAATCCTTCTAGTTGTTCAATATATACTTCTTCTTCTAGGTCTCCATTAAGAACAACAGATTTTACATCCATTTGATAAAATTTGAAAAGTCAAAAACTTGAAAATGCAAGAAACATTCTTATGGTTTCAAGTTTGGCTACAGGTGAAAATGTTTCTTCAAAGTCTATACCTTCTTGTTGAGCATACCCTTTACAAACAAGTCTAGCTTTTTTCCTAATGACCTCTCCACTTTCATTCAACTTATTTTTGAATATCCATTTGGTCCCAATAACATTTTTTATCATGATGTCTTGGAACCAATTCCCAAGTATTATTTTTTTCAATTTGATCAAGTTATTCATCCATGACCTTAACCAAACATTCATCTTTACTAGTTGGATTTATATTTTGTAGTTCAATGTTGAATAATAAAGCTAGATAACTAAGAGATCCTAGATGGGTTCTTCTTGTTTGTACTCTAGATTCCTTTTCTCCTAGAATTTGAGTTTCTGGATGATTCTTTTGAACATACCTGGATGAAGCCTTTTCTTTGTCTGAAGTGTCTTCTTTTTCTGCTCCATTAGTTTCTTCTTCTATATCATTGTGATTTGATGTGGAAAAGAATTCATCATCATCGTCCTCTTTTGATGTTGTTACCGTTTTGGGACCTTCGCATGCTTCATCAATCACAAAATAAATACATTCAATAATTTTTCGAAGTCTCTTATTATAACACTTGTATCCTTTGCTTCTAGATGAATAACCAAGAAGTATACCTTCATCTGCTTTAGCTTCAAACTTACGAATGTTTTCATCATTATTTTTTATGAAACATTTGCTTCCAAAAACTATGAAGCACTTTACAGTGGGAGGGTTACCATACCAAAGTTCATATGCATTTTTTTCACTATTCACACGAACATGAGCCTTGTTGAGAATATTTACTATGGTATGTGTGGCTTCACCCCAGAAGGTGTCAGGAGTACCAGATTCATCAAGCATAGCACGAGCCATTTGTTGAATAGTTCTATTTATTCTTTTTTCCATGCCATTTTGTTTAGTGCTAGCTACAGAAAATTGTCTTTTATGCCATGTTTCTCACAGAAATCAAAGAATTCATATGATATGTATTCCCCTCCTCAGTAAAATCTGAGACATTTTATTTTTAGATCTAATTTATTTTCAACTAGAGCTTTGAAGACTTTAAATTTATCAAATGCTTCATCTTTTTGTTTCAATAAACCGATCCAACACATTCTAGAAAATTCATCAATAAATACGATATAGTATTGTTCTCCACGAGGTGATTTTTTCTTAACTGGTTCACAAAAATCCGTATGTATAAGTTCGAGAGGTTTACTTGTTGATCCTTCTTTTGCATTGAATTGAACTCTTATTTTCTTACAAAATTGACACGACTTACATATGGTACTTTCTAGTAGAGTGATGTTGGGTAGATCACGAACGGCTCTGAGCTTGCTTGATTTGCTTATTTTAGAGAAACTTAGATGTCCCAACCTTTTGTGCCATAACCAGTTTTCTTTTGCTTTACCAAGGTAGAATTTTTTTTGCCTCCTTTCAATATATATAGATTACTCAAGGTCCTTGTTCCTTTTATGATGGTCTTTCTTGTGTCAAGCTCACAAACCACACATTTTTTTGATTAGAAGCCTACCTCATTTCCTTGGTCACACATTTGGCTAACACTCCCCAAGTTATGCTTTAATCCATCAACATACATAACATTACTAGCTTTAACCTTTTATTTTAGAAAAATAGATCCTTTACCCTTAATGACAGAAGTGGAGCCATTTCCAAAAGTGATATTATTTTATTTCTCTAATGCATTATATGAAATGGGTTTATCTTTATCGCTTGTCATGTGTTTGAACATCTGCTATCAATGTAACATTGATTTTCTTTTCCTTATGCAAATAAACCTATGCCACAAATTTCAGATTATAAGTTCTTTTTCCATATCTTAGAATTTGTTGATATATTCTCCTTTTGTTGTAATTTTCTCCTGCATTCATATTCCTCATGTCCAAAGCTATTGCAAAATGAGAATTCAATTTAATCTTTAAGAGGAGAGAAATTTTTATAATTATTCTTCTTGATTCCTGTCTCATTCCTTGTTTTCTTGCTTCTCTAATCATGATGGTTTTGTATGCAACACATTGAGCAGCTTTGTGACCAAAATTATGGCATGAGAAACATTGTCCATTAAAGAAGAAATATATGTGATCATAGTACCTTCTAGTGTTGCTTACCTTTTGAATGATGCTTTCGTTATTTTTCATCCTTGAATTAGAGTGAATGTGATCTACCTGTGAAGTGTATTTACTCTTCTGCTGAATATTAAAACTTTGTTGACTGACTTTTTCTGCATTTAGATAGCTTCCGGTTGTGATTGGGGATTTTTTTTCTGTGATGATTCACCAATGTATCCAAGACCTGTCTTCATAAGAGGATAACGTTGAACCTTGATAATTTCATCTAAGGTTTCAGATCCTTTAGAAAATCTAAGATTTAGAGTTTTTATTTTCTCAAGTTCCTTTCTTAGACTTACTATTTCACCTTCTAACTTCTCATTATGCTTCTCATTTTCTATGAGTTGATTCTTTAGAGTATATATGGCTACTTTGTCTCCTTCCAAGCCTATTTTGAGTTGAGTAATTTCTTCAAAGAAATATTTTTAATCTAAAGAATCCATAAATTTATCATTAGGCTCATTAGTGTTTTTCTCAAATTCCATGAGTAATTTAAGATCTTTATCACATTCTCCTTCTTCACTATTTGACAAACCATCGCTATCTTCATGAATATAATAACATTTCCTATTGTCAAATCATCTCCTATTAACTTTTGCAATATCCTTCCCCTTGGCATGATTATATTTATGAGGAAATTTATCAGCATAATGACCAACTCTACGACAAGAAAAACATTTGAATGGAAGCTTACCTCTGAACCTTTCAGTGCCAAGTTGAAGTTTCTTTATTAAATTTACCTCATCTTCTTCGGATACATACCCTGATTCTTTGTATCCTTCCTTTTCTTTTCCTTTTGTAGTTTCTTTAAATGCAGCTTCTCTGACTTCTGAAGGACCTCCTTTTCTCATTTCAAAAGCAGTGAGGATCCCATGAAGTTGATCAATAGTAAGAGTCTACAGATCCTGGTTTTCTTCAATTGTAGACACTTTTGACTTGAATTTAGGAGTTATAGATCTTAATATTGTCTCTACTAAAGTTGTTTCTTTTATGTCTTCACCCATATTTCTCATACAATTTACAATCTCATATAGACGTAGAAATATACTAGCAATACTTTCATCATTATGCATTTTAAGGTTTTCATATTGAATTCTGAGAGTTTTGAGTTTAGCATTTTTTACCTTGTTATCGCCTTCATAGTTGATGATTTTGTCCCATATTTCCTTTGTTTTATTTAACTACATAACTTTGACAAATTATGATTCAGTCATACTTCCCAATAATGCATTAACAACTTTCTCATTGTTTTCATATGTCTTCTTTGATGCTGCATCTATGGGAACTGCGGTTGGATATTGGTAACCTCCTTCAAGAATTTCCCAAACATCTGCTCCAAGAGACTAAAGATAGATATTGTTCTTGTCTTCGAGAATATTAAATTGTTTCCATTGAAGAGTGGTGGTCTAATAGATGATGTTCCATCTTGATTTCTCATCTTGGTAGATCTTCCTTCAAGTGATCAAGCTTCTTCTAAAGCGTCTGCTCTGAAACCAATTGTTGGGAAAAATACCAAGAGGGGGGGTGACTTAGTATTTAAAACTCAACATATAATTTTACTTTTATTTACTAAAATCTATATGTGATTTTACTAAATCCAACTATTGTATGTACGCAGCTTTTATTCAAGAAACTAGTGTATGTCCATTTCACTTATAATTTGGATAAATATTATGTAACTTTACTTAGACTAGTGCATTAATGATTCATCATATGTTTAGTAAGCACTAAATATGTGCAGTAAGAACATAATAGATCATCACACATAAGAAACACACATGAACACCAGGATTTAAGGTGGAAACCAAATGTGGGAGAAAACCACCGATGTTGTTGTCTTTGTCTTCAATATTTATTATATAGAAAACTACTTACAATATTTTACTGGTGCATACTCATACTAGCACACAGACACCCACCTGATGAAGGCTACTACCTTCACTCGTTCTTCAGCTGCTACTGGAAGGGAGCTCGAACCCCCTGACCTAATCACCAGCTCCTACTGGCAGGAAGCTTCAACTTCCTCATTAAAGGCTCCAACCCTCAACACCACCGTAGACCATGTTTCATAAATTTTCACACTAGATACAACTGCTTTAATGCATCACAATTTGTAGATCAACTGAAGTAAATATCAACCCAATTCAAACATAACAGTGAGATCATTGTAACCAGGCCACAAAACTGAACACAGAATACTAAATCATCACATCAAATAAACTGCAACCCTAACCATATACACTAATTTTTCTAAGGAAACCCATGTGCATACACGTTTTTCTATGGTGAAACCTGCGTATATATCTCAATATACCAAAATCTAGAATTCTAACTTAATCACAAAATTGACCAGAGATATTCTGAAACATTTTGTGAGCTTACAGAACCCTCATACAGCTAGCAACATCAATCATCTTTTCAACAAACCAATCATTGATCTTTAATAACAATCAACTAGAAGCATAATCAATACCCAAATAACCCAGATCTATATGAAGCCATCATTGACAAACAACAAAAACAACACAACACTAATAAGATATTTTCTTAAGCATTCTTCAGAAAAAACCCTGGCTTGCATACGCGCCTTCTAGAAGACATATTCGCATATGTACGTGATTATCTTGAAACCAAATCATGTATAGATCTCAATATTTTTACTGAATATATAAGTGCCTTTGCAGAACCAAACCCGCATGTATATGCGCCTTCCTCGTGTCAAACCTACGTATATATATGTAAATAATTCAGGTTTTTGAAATACTTCATAACTTCAAACTTACTCAGATCATACCCTTCACTGCAACAAACATGCGCCATACCATAGATCTAAACATCTCATAAATATATCATGAAAATACATAGTCATTTCAGGTCTGGAGATCTAGATCCATCCTTGCATTCATTGGTGCATAATTATTACAGATCTATATGTTAACTATGGCCCATACAATGCAAATATACTTCAGATTGAAGTGCTCATCAAAAACCCATTCACATGTACTCCCTTTGCACTTTGATCTTCTCCTCCGTATATAGTTAGAGCCATGCCCAATACCATGAGCCAAAACCATACAAGTGTCGATGGTATTCTTGTACAAGGTCAAATAATCGTTAGTGCGCTCAATATTATGGGCTAATACCATGGTCAATACCCCTGGTATTATTAACTTAGTGTGTCAGCTCATACGAGACTTTGATTCTTTGTACCCGCGTGTATACACTACTTTGCCTTGAGTAACCTGTGTATAGATCTTCAAATATTTATCTTTATCCATATTCTTATTCTTATCTGCAAACCTTTTCCCAGCTTTCAGTCATTTTTTTCCATCACTTTGTCACCTCTGAAATCATCCAGTTACCATATACTTGGTCTTTTACAATTTTTTTTCCATCAAGGACAACACATGCATCATAATGCCAACATCAAGTACAAGAGGAAGGTTTCCTATAATCTAGGAGAGGAGAAAATACACAAGTTCAAGGTGGATCCAACCATTCTAAAAGTGGTTATGGCAGAGTAAGGAGAAGGAAGCAACAGGAAGCAGAGAAGAGGTAGGAAGAATAAAAAAAGCAAGAGGAAGAACATATGCATAAGGAGGAACAAGAGAGAAAAGAAAAGGAGGAGATGAAAGCACAGGAAGAATTGAAAAGAAAGGAGGAAGAAGAAGTAAGACTAAAATAGTTAGAGGAAAAAAGGCAGAAACGGTTAGAAGAAGAAGAGAATAGACAAAAGAAGGACCAAAAGTTCTTACAAGAAATTGAGGAGAAAATATTATTCCAGTACATGGATATTGAACAAGGGGAGCATAATCAAGATGTCAACATCATTCCCATTATAGAACATATAAATAGGCTTCTTGCACCTCCCCTCATAGATGGGCACTCCCTGTGAGATGAAATGGGAATTTGTCCTTAAGATGATGACATGATCAAGGATGTTTCCAGCTAGACCTTTAATCAGCTCCAGAACAAAATAGTACAGGAAAGGAGGAAATATTTCCCTAATGATTTGGCACATCCTTATTTCATTCACAAATAAAGGTGATTGTCACCGACATAAGAAGGAATCCACAGACAATTGCAATAGAAAACTTTTCCTTTGCATGAGCTACAAAAGCAAACACAAATTTCTTGATGGTAGAAAATCGACAAATGGAAAAGGATTTAGATGTTGCAAGGAGACAAATAAAACAACTCCAAGATAAAAACAAAGGTTTTCTTTTACACATTCTTATTTGAAAGAGATTCAAGCAACAATATATGGTGAGATCCAGGCATTGGGAGACACCATGAGGTAGCTTTACGAGGAGTCATTCACCTTGCATAAGGAAATAGTTCCCTTACATAATATGCAAAGGAGGTCATGAGAAAATGTGAAAGTTGTAAAAGTAATCCATGCAACTATTATTGTGACCCACGAATGAGGCATGAAGTATAGGAACGCACCGACAAAGTAACAAACAACTTGGTACTTTTGTGGCCAACATCATAACTGCTTATGCATGGTTATATAATAACTTGGATTCCTCGGTCAAGGCACACAAGATCCCCTCATTTGGGTCATTTCCATATACGAAGGGAAAAAATATCGTCTGGAAAGAGATCAATGAATACTTTAATAGTCTGAAGCAAGTCATTGCCAAAGAAGATGTGGAGGTCAATAGATATAACATGTAGAGGTATATAGTTGAGCCTACTAAAATTAATATGAAATTTTTATTATTATGGAATGAGGCATAGAATGGTTCCAAAATCATTTTCATAGATTCTATGGAGGCTAGATTCAAGTATCAACAAAACCTTCCTGCAAATTTTGAGGACATAATCACAAAATATAAAGCTTGCGGGCATCAATATGTACTAAAAAATTACAAGTTGAAGTTGTTGAGCAAGAGTTTCCTCAAAATCAAGATTAATGTATTTAGTTTGTCTTATTAGTTTTTTCTTATTAGGCTCTAGCCATTTTTGTCTTATATGGGATTTTCATATTGTATTTGAAAATAAAGTGCAAATGTAAGTGGAATTTCAAGAGTTAAATGTGGAATGTCAAGAGTCATTTGCTAGAATAAAATAAAAAGAATTACGAGTGATGAGGGAAGCTCAAAGGTCATAAAGGGGGATGAAGACTCATCTCATTTTTCATAAATAAACCTTGCTAACTCAAACAAAGGGCTCAGAACCAAATAATTGTAGCCTTGGCTTCTCTATTCTACCATAGGAAGAGTATCATTCTTTGTATAATTAAGTGTTCGCTTCATGTTCCACTGTTGGGGCTAGTGTCATATTGATGTAATTATATGCTTGGAAATTTCACTTTATCATGAGAAGCTCTCATAGTTAGGATGCTTTCATGTATATGTCGTGAATGTTGTAACACTATCCTTTATATGTTTTTGATATACATTATTTCATTTACGTTAATGTTAATGAACTAATTCTTTGGCATTAGTATGCATCTTGTTGAATGTGTGTTGTTTATGTTATCGTGTTCGTTGTTATCATGTGAACTATTTTGCAAGTTAACTAAGAATTCTTTATGATGATCATGTATCTCTTCTAATATAGTACTATTACTTTCTTCCAAGAGGCCCACTTTTTCCCCTTTGATGTGAAAAAGCCCATCATACATTTAATTTGATATCTCACAAAACTCATACACTTGCTATCACCAAAGACATGTATATATCATCTTACATTAGGGGAATTTTGAAGTCTAAAATGGGCCTCCTAAGTAAATTATAAAATAATAGTGAAAATAATAAAATAATATTAGATAACATCATCAAATTTTAGAGGGAAAAAAGAAAAAACTATTTTTACAACTTGTATTGTCAAATTATCTCCCTATTGGTTTACTCAAATTTCGAGCATCAATACTCATTGGATGCAAAATTTGATTCCTCATCCAAGTATTACCACTGTTGCATACTTTCGATGGACCCATTTTACACAAAAACTGATAAATGTTGGGTGTGTGTTATATTATTTCCACGACTAGAACGAAGCGTGAAGCGAGGGGTAAGAGGGGGGTGGAACAACCACGACGCTTGCACCGGGTGCAGAAGGGGGGGCGGCAGAATTTTTTTTTGGACCCTATATTTGGTGGGCAAACCCGTCTATGGTTTTGTGCATGGGTTTGCACATGGTTTTGGGCATGATGGTTTTCTTCTCATGGTATTTTGTAGATCTGGTCAAGGGAACTATGGTTATGTTCTAATCCACGGTTAATGGATTAGGGTTTATGAATGCTTGGGAATGTATATATGTGTTGTAACACTAAAAGGAATATAATGAAAAATCAAGCTGGTAGTCCTGGTTTGGGATCCGAGGGAAAATCTTTGTGTATATCTATTTTATGTTTTATTCTCTCGAGATTGTTTATTTTATGTTTTTAAGAATTCATTTGCAGATCATTTCTATACGAGGTTAAAACCTACAAGAAATACATGAAAAACTTGATTGCAATCATGTTTTTTTCGTTTTGTGTGTAGCAGGGTCCATCAAAAGTATGCAACATGGGTACTCCTTAGATGATGAATCAAATTTTGTATCCAACAAATACTCCCTCTCATAATTTGAGTAAAATATTAGGGAGATAAGTTGAAAATATGAGTTGAAAAAATAGTTTTATTATTTTATTATTTTTTTATTTTTTTACTTCCTAACTCCAAAAATAGTGAATCTTCCCCCATGGTTGATATCATAATTTTGAATCCTATTTGTTCTTACAAAGTTTATTTTATTTTTACATTTTTCTTAGGAGGTCCATTTTAGAGATAAAAATTTCTCTAATGTGTGTTCATTGCAGCCAAGGCATATCTTTGAGACCACCGATTTTGGAAACTGGCCATATTTTGGCTAAGAATCCTAGTCCAAATAGTGTGGCTTTTACAGTTGTTCATTATCGTCACAATATTTTTTTTTTAAGTTTAGAACATTCAATTTTACTCTAAACAAGAAAATTTTAGAAAATAAGTTTGTAGTTTTCTTTGAAATAAATGGATGGTCAACAAACAAGACTAATGTTTATCAAATTCAATAATATCATAAAAGATAAAATATAATGAGAATTTATGTATAATGAAAAATACATAACTAAGCCGCTTATTGATTCACCATAATGTTTTAAATGGATATTTTGAAAATATAAGAATAAATGAAAAATATCACACAAAATGCATGATCATAACCATAAAATCAAAGTCAAGAATAATATGCAAGTATTAAAAAAGGTTAGGGCGGATCTGGTAAACTTGCCTCGGTCATGTTATGCATGATTTTGGGCCTCAGGTTTATGGGCATTCATGGTTTTTCCTATGGTATTCATCTTCAATGTAAAGCCTATTTATAGACTAGAAATATCAATGTTAATTTGTCTCAGGGGCCACTGGGAACATGGTGTTTTGAGATACCATCATCTCTCTCAATGCTCTGTGATCCCAACATCTAGTATTAGATCCAAAGTTGTAAATATGAGAGCTCGATGAATGTAAGAGCGGAAGGTAGATGAAGAAATTCAAGCAAAGGTTTATCATTATCTCTACATCAAGAGGTATGACCAAGAAAGGTATATTATGTTATTGCTATATGTGGATGATATGCTAATTGTTGGACATGGTAATAATATGATTAATAGGTTGAAGAAA
The DNA here is from genome assembly GCA_034641835.2 of Pinus albicaulis. NCBI lineage: Eukaryota > Viridiplantae > Streptophyta > Pinopsida > Pinales > Pinaceae > Pinus > Pinus albicaulis. Next base: position 1,091,962,709 of record CM076572.1, on the reverse strand, counting down.
GATTTGGGAATTAAATTTTAAATGAAATATTTAGGTCCAACACAACAAATATTGGGAATGAGGATTATACGTGATATAAAGAACAAAAAGTTTTGGTTGTCACAAGAAAAATATATTGAAAAGGTGTTAGACAGGTTCAATATGAAGGATGTCAAACCAGTTGGTACACCCTAGCATCAAACTTCAAACTTAGTGTTGATTTGTTCCTTTATGGTTACAAGAAGAAGGAGGAAATTAGTCAAATCCCTTATGCTCAATTCCATGGCATACATCGTTAACTTGATGTATTCCATGGTTTGTACTCGTCCATATATTGTACATTCAGTGGGAGTAGTGAGAAGGTTCCTAGAAAGTCCAAACAAAGAACATTGGCAACTAGTAAAGTGCATTTTGAGGTATCTCAAGGGTACTAGTAATTATCATTTATGTTTTGGTAGTGACAATGTTTTTCTTAAAGTTTACATAGATGAAAACATGACTGGAGAGGTGGATACTAGAAAGTCCATTGTTGGTTATTTATGTAATTTTGTAGGTGCACCAGTATATCAGATGTCTATATTGCATAAAGTAGTGGCCTTCTCCACAACATACGTATAATACATCGCTTCCACAAAATCTTGCAAATAGATGGTGTAGATGCAATGAACTTGAGAGTTGGTAATAAAACAACATAAATATTTGTTTCATTATGATAGTCAAAGTGATATTCATTTAGCAAAAAACTCATCATATCATTCTAAGAAAAATCATATTGATGTTTGATATCATTGATCCATGAAGTGTTAAATGATGGGTTTCTATAATTGAAGAAAATACACAAAACAATGTCAAAAACATCCACTCAAGATTCTATTTGGTTTCAACTGGGAGATTGTTAGGCGTGATACCAAATCAATTCAAAGGTGTTAGTGACCACGGTATTCACGGCCTATGGTATTCTAATGAAATATTTTTGTATATAGAGGTGTGATTAAAAAAGGAATCATGGGTGAGAAAGAATGAACCGAGTGAAGTGTAAGAAAAAAATCTTTGTGATAACAAAAATTTACCAAACCCTTTCCCTGTAGTTTTTCCCCAAATAAGGTTTCCCACATAAATTTGTTGTTTTGTGTCTGAATAAAGTTTTTATGCGAAATACATGATCATAACCATGAAATCAAAGTAAAAAAAAAAATATGTGCAACTATTAAAAAATGAAAGAAAAACCATAATATAAAACCATGGATGTAGTGCATAAATCCTGATAAGTTTTTTTTGTTAACCATGGATGTAGTGCATAAATCCTAATAATTTTTTTGTTAACCATGGATGTAGTGCATAAATCCTAATAATTTTTTTGTTCAATAAACAATTAACTGTACAATATTTTTTCAAATGTGATTCCAACACAAAATCAACATGGTTGAATTAGTCTCACCTAACCAAAAGTTATAGTAGAAAACCCTCCAACAAGTCTAGGTTACATTAACATTAAGGATTGTGAAGGTTTAATAACCTCAAAAGTGGTAACAAAAACTAAAAAAAGGAAAAATCCTAACCAAACCAACTTCAAAATAATAAAAAAATAGCGCTAGTTGTGGCACTTATTTTTTTTTTTTCTGAAGGTCAAAATTACTTCATTTTTTAAAGTTATAACCTTCAACTAAAAGCCCATTTTTTTTCTTTTCTTTATTTTTTCTTTCTGAAGGTCAAAATTACTTCGTTTTTGAAAGTTACAACCTTGAAAATGAAAATCCTAATAAAACTCATGATATTACAAATAATTCTCTCTCTCTCACGCACACACACACATATATTGCACAATCTAATTTATAGACGAAATGACTTTTGCCAAAAAATGGCAATACAATTTCTAAGAGATTGTGATTTCTTGTTGTTTAAAATGCATAAATATATTCAGCGTCGTGAAAACCCTTAAGGCATGCAATCTTTTCAAAAGAAAAACTTATGATTTTTAAAAACACTAAACTTTGAACAAATTGACCAAAGACATACCTGGAAAAGAGCCATTTCATACCATACATACAATCAATAAAAAATAAATAAAACGAGAAAAAATATATTTTTTAATTAATATCTAGTAAATATATTTAAATTTATTTATTTTTAAAGAAGAAAAACAACATATTCTTAAAATTTCAAGTACTAAAAACATGTTTTTTCATTTTAAAAATTTTATAAGGAAATTAAAAAACAATAACAAGCCATAATATAATTGAAAAACGAATTTAAAAAATTATTTATTATGTGTCACCACTTCATGTCTATTTCATTTTTTTGTTTATCTAAATTGCATTATAATTTAAAAATTATATATTGTATATGTTTTTTTAATAATTTTCAAGTAGTCTTCTTAGTGTGGTTTTTTTAGTGTGGTTCACGTACATCGTAGCTTGATGGCCACTACATCCATGGAAATATTCAAGAAGATCGACCGAAAGGGAAGATTGACCAAAAGGGATCACTTCCTACAGGCTCATTAGTAGAGCCTAATCCTGAAAACATTAATGAAAATTGAACTGTGATCTCCCATTAGAAATGTGATTATAGCCAGGAAAATCAACCAATTCAGCTACCCCTCAATGTTAATAATTTTGAAGTATTTTTCATTAGAGCAACCTAATTATTCTATATTTTAATTTTCTTATATTGGAATTATTCAATACAAATTTTAATAAGACTGTAACATTTTTCTATTTAAATTGTGTTTTTGAATATATAAATAGATTCAACACACTAAAAAAACCATGGGAAACTTATATTGTATCAATACTTAGATGGAACTTACAATTCAAACAAATCCTAGCCGAATTTGGGTAAAAATGACTAGAAATATACTCATAAATAACCAAAATGTAAAATAATTAGTCTATATATATATACATGTGTGTGTGTCTATATATATAAGGGTTTGGATTGAGCCTCGTGCTCAATTTCAAACCTCCCAGGAAGGTTGGAATATGCAAAGATTTTGTTCTAATAACCATTTTTTTTAATAATACAAATTCCTACTCATTTCATTGGATATATATATATATATATATATATATATATTTCCAATGAAATGAGTAAGAATTTGTATTATTAAAAAAAATGGTTATTAGAACAAAATCTTTGCATATTCCAACCTTCCTGGGAGGTTTGAAATTGAGCACGAGGCTCAATCCAAACCCTCCAACCAGCTCCCCATGTCAAAAAAAAATCATACCCTTTTCCAATGAAAAAAACCTCCAAAAGAATCTCAATATTGAGATGCATTTACATTTCATTATTCATTAAATAAATGTATTTTAAAATATTCTTTTTAAGTACTAGAAAAAATAATATTTTTTTCCGTAATCATTATTTTTATTTGCAGTTCTTATTTTTCGTTTCTTTAGCACTTCTATTTTATTGGTTGATTTAAAATTTCAATTGTAAGGGGCCTAATAGTAAAAGCCACAAGTTTCAAAGAAGTTCCAATTTTGACCTTGAAATAATTGGTGGGGTGTTACTAGGAGCAACATATCTCAATTATGGGGTTCATTTAATATTTGTTGCAAAAGTGTAGATTTTTAAGGCCATCCTTTCAATGAACTTCTAATTTGACCTTGAGAAAAAGGAATTTCGTTGTTTGCGTCACTTTTTTATTTAGGAATTGCATTTAGTTTTTTGTTGACAACATTATGAAATTTTTTAGGGAATGGTTGTGTAAGAGGTTAATTTTAAACTCGAAAAAATAAAGTGCTACCAATAGCTTCACATTTAGCAACAAAAATTAAAAATTTTGCCCCTTAAGAAAAATAGAACTCTAGAGGGTCCTCATCAACTTGGTAACACATACACACACACAAACACACATTGTGACTAGTGGAATTGACAACTTGGGAACACTTGTACTCACTTAACATTGGGTCACTTTCATTTACTACCACTATGTCCATTAGGTGTGCCACATATTCCCCTAACATGGACACAAGTTAGTCGAGATTTGAACCAAGGACCTCATAATATTTATATAACATGATTTTCCAAGTGATCTACAACACAGGGGTTATCAAGTTAGTAACAATGTGTTACACCAATTAGATTAAATCCTTTAAAATTTAAGGTCACATCAAATATTAGGGAGGGGTTAACAACCTCAACAATAATTTCTCCTAATGCAACACATTTCCTTTTTCATAATATTGTTTCAATGGAAAAATCCATGGAAATCCTTGCAAAAAAATGATCATACATAAAAAATAAAAATAAAAGGCATGGAAAAAATCACAATGAACTCATCCTTTGACCTTTTTCTCCTTAAAATATTCAAATAGGTTTGGAAGGGAACTATCACATTTCTATTTATGACCTTATTGAATGAATCATCTTTTGTAATAATCAACCCATAACTCATAAAGTAATCTTTCTTTTTAGAGTTCCCTCTAAACCTCCTCAAGTGGAGAACCGCTTTCTTCCTTTTGGATGAAAAAATGGGTCATATACCACTTTTCATGACCCAGATGGATATTGGTGGCCACCCAGCTATTCCACTTGGACCCCGACACTGTTTCTTTATGTTTCCTTAATTGCAGCATAGTTTACTATTTTATGCAGTTTTTTGGGTCGTGAACTTTTGGAGTCATTTCGAGGCCCTAAATGATGTTTTCTTGAAAAAAAAACAAACCCATAAATTACAATATGATTTTGGAATCATAATTTTTAGTCATAATGAGGTATCATATGCATCAAACAAATTTCCTATGCCAAAGTTACGATCCTAGGAATTTGATGTACAAACTAACCCTAACCGGACCCACAAACTTTTTGTGCTACATCTCCTAGGATTAGGTTTTTTGGATATTTAAAGTTTTCTTTTGTTTCTCAATAATAAAAATGCCTTCAAGCCTCATTATAACCTAGTTCATAGACATGTAGTTGTCATCACAGTGCAAGTTTCATGAGCAACTTAATGTAATCTGTTGTTCTAAATTTTAAACAATTTTTGAAGGCATTAAAAGATAATTTGTTAGCTGATTTAATGTAATTTGTTGTTCTGAATTTTAAACAATTTTTGAGGGCATTAAAAGATAATTTGTTAGCTGATTTAACGATTAAAAGTGAAAAGCATTGACAAATTAAATGTCGTCGAATGGTCTAAATTTTGAACAAGTGGAATTTTCCATACTTAAATCAACGAATTGTGTCTCCCATTAAAATGGTGGCACTCCCAAATAAAATTACACGAGATAATGGTTATGGTAGTTGTCATTCACCCAAAATATGAACGCCCATAAAGTTTTCTAGGAAAATTATAAAGTTTTCACTTGTTCATGGTGTTAGTATTCATATTTTGCAGCAATTGGATTCGAAGTTCTTGTGGTTTCATAAGTTTTGGTAGTGTCATATGATTCAAAAGTTTTATTAATCCTGCCATTTTTCAATCTACAGTACATGAAGTTTTTCCTGTCCATGTTCATGTAATCTTTCATCAATTAATTTAGGATATAAAACTATTAAATTTAGTTTTATATTTTAAATTAAATAATATCTATATATATATATAAAAGCTTTCACATTCCCACCATCCCAACTTACCCATTCACTCACCCTGACAATCCATTTACTTTACCTACCCTATCTCAACTTACCATTTCATTCACATTCTTGTTAGTTTCCATTCACTCCATTTGTTCACCGTTTTGGAAAATCAAACGCATGGAATGAAAATCACCATTATACTTACCATTTCATTCACATTCCTTTTACTTTCTCCATTCACTCCATTTGTTCACCGTTTTGGAAATTCAAACGCATGGAATGAAAATCACCATTATGTTATCACCTTTGGCGAGTGATTATGTTTTAAGCTTTAGAAATCCAAAACCACCATATGTTAATAGTTTTAATTTACAGATATTTATGAACTTTGGATTCATAAACCATGGGCAAAACAAGATATAGATTTCAAGAAAAGTGGATGGTTTTTGGGAAAAAAGAAATGAATTTCATAAGCAAATAAAATTAGACATTTTTGGAGTACAACACATGGTTTTCTACATGAGATGGTGTTCAAGATACGGTTTTTTTCTTAAAAAGCCATGAGTATGAATTGTTTTTAATGAAAATATGGAAATGAAATCTTACAGTATAAAAAATAGTTTTGTAATTAATTTTATCTAAATATATTATTCCCAAATATTTCAAATATTCATATTTTTAAGGGATAAGGTAATGTGTATGCGTGTTAGCTTTGGGGAGAACCCTCAATTTTACTTTTTGATTCATGCACGTTGAATGGTTTCAAGCTATGGATATTTTCAAAGATCTAAGAACTACTTTCAATAAGCATATTTGTGGCTTTTCTGAACTGGATCGTAACAAATGTTCCAACCACATGTCACAAAAATGTCTGCATGTGTCGAAAGAGATGGGTAGGATCCCATATATTTAGGCAAAATATCTGTAATGGAGAATCCGGTTGAGCATTGTAACAAATGTTCCAACCACATGTCACTAAGATGCCTGCATGTGTCAAAAGAGATGGGAAGGATCCCATATTTTTTTTTTTTGCAAAATATATGTAATGGAGAATCAAGTTGAGCATTTCCAAGATGGGATTCATCAATCAACAATCTAATCCATATTTCCAACATAAAAATAAATCAACAGAGAGAAGGTCATTCCAGATTCGAAGTCTTTGGGGAATATTGAGGAAGTAGTCCTGAATTACCAGCCAACAGCTCTAACCATTACCATGTTCCGAATTTAATTAGAATTTCGATTTATTTTTAGAATTGTTTTCCAGAAAGCTAGCAACAGCTAGCAGGTTTTAAGGGATGGGTTATATATTACATATGTGGATTCCATACTCAAGTTTTTCAAATACTTTTCCTCTCTGTATTTGATTTTGATACACTGGGTCATTGATTTTTAAACTCTACAGTAGTAAGGATTTTGGTTTACAAATGATCTATAAATATGATCATTTTGTTGTATTGGGTGAAAAACAAATGGTCTTCCTTTTGTTCTCTCTGTGTGAAGAATTGATCCAATTTCTTCTCACGAAAAAGGTTTGGATGAGCATCTATAGGAGTAATGGTAACCTATTGGATAAAAGCAAGATACCCAACAATCAGATAACCGATTCAAAGTTTCTAGGATTAATGAAACTATAAAATATTGGAAATATATCATTTATTTTTTAAGGAAAAGTATTCTATATTTGAGGATCAAATCCAACAAATCTAGGCATTCTTTCAGCATTAAAGCATACAGGTGGAAAATCAATTTGCACACATGATGGCACAAAATCAGTTGACGCATTTTAAGGAGTAAGGAGCGAAATCAACCAGTAAAATATCATCTCTATAATATGTGGCAGAAAATCAACTTTTCAGAGTTCAAGCAAGCAATTGGGGCACAAATGGTTCTCAAAGAATATCCAAAGAGCACAAGTGGCAAATGACAACTATCATCATTTCTAATCCAAGAATATTTGATCAGCGGCCCTCAAACAACTCGAGATTTTTTTTTCGATATTTTAATTGATTTTGATTTAGTTTTATGTTCCTAAAATATAGAGACTCTGTGTTTATTGTAATGCTCTATATATATTTCATGATTTTGTAATAATTAGGGTTCAGAACTTTTTTAAAAGACAATTTTGTGTGGACCTCAATATTAATACGTTGGCAATATGCAGTGTTACGTATGCAATTTCAAAGATTCATGTGTGATTGATTTCATGTTTGTTCTTCTTACTATGTTTAATATCTCATTTAGCTACACCTCTGGATCATTAAGCCTTTTGTGTTAGGATAAAAAAAAATGAATCATAATTTTTAATGAATGCTCAGATTCAAGATATTCAAAAGCACTTATGTGTTTTTCTCCATAAATTTTACTGTAGAAATCTCTATGCTTTGTCTTGAAGTTTATTTTTTATAATCTTCCTCCATGTCTTCATGATCATTTTTCTAAGAAGTCATAACCTATCTTGCCTTTGTTAGAATTACTTATGTAACCCGTGGCTAGCATATTTTCCTATCAAAGAATACATGGCCAATGGTCCCTGTCCTTTCTATTCCAAACCAAATTTAGTTGTTACAAGAAAAAGTTGTGCAATGAGCTTAGTGACCTACTGCTAAAAGTGACCTTGAGTGGTATAGTTAAGGATAAATCTCTCAACAAATAAAAGGATCGGCTTTCAATTTCAATGCGATTTAAATTTTACCTCAGTGAGTTTACTTTCACAACTAAGGAAAACTTCTGAGCGATAATAGTAGTCATCACATCTCTTCTCAAAGATAAGCTACCATCGCCTGCGGTAGTTTATTTCCATTCTGCATGTAAACAATTTTCAGTATTTATTATTAATGAGTTGAAGTTTAGAAATTTGTATTTTGTTTCATTCTTGCATAAATCTCAATCAGTGGTATCAGAGTAGTCTATTCTTTCTTTGTTTTATTTGTGCATGTCCCCAACAAAGTCGGGGTATAAGGAGTTAGGACTTGAACTAGTTGAACCTTGCAAGAATGGCTTCGCTTACCCCGACAACATCCTATAGCGGGAGAAAAGAAATATGAGGGAGTAGGAGATCCTTTCAAAAAATTTCTTGAAGAAGACATCGAGTGACAAAGGAATGAGATAATGGATAACTTTTCCCAGATCCTTCGATGGCTAATCAGCGAGCAAGCATCTTCGTATGGAAACCACCTAGGAGGTGCCACCCCCTTCAAGATGAAATTTAACTTTGACATTCCTATATTTGAAGGCCAGATAGATGAAAATGTTGTAAATAAATGGTTAAATCTGTTGGAAGCATATTTTTATGTCCATATTTTTTCCAATAGGGAAAATATTACGTTTTCACTCCTCAAGGTCGCCCCCCACGTCCAGGATTGGTGGGAAACTTATAGTGAGCAGAGAGACGAGAAGGAACCCTCACTATTTTCAGTTGCACTCACTTGGAATTACTTTTGGTACATCGTCAAGGAATAATATTACCTTCTTAGGAGCTATGAATATAAGTACATAAAATGGACCGCACTCTCGCAGTGAAGGTACCAAGATGTGTCAGAGTTCACAAATATTCTTCATACCCATTGCACGTAGTTGGGTATCAAGGATTACGAGTAGCATCTGGTACTCAAGTACCATGGTTGTCTACACAAATACATCTAGGATGAGACAGAGATCCTATAAATCTCCTCACTTGGAACTGCATACTGATATCTTTTCAAGATTGAGCATAAATTTAAACAGAAAAAGTGAGACTTTGGACCTATGAATCCGAAGCAAGGAAAAAAAACTCCCAAACTGCAGAACAAAGGAAAAAGCCAAGGTAGGGTGACCCAAGACCTTAGACAACCCATCAAAGATGAAATAAAAGAACAACACCATGAAGACAAAGAATGACACATGAAAGAGGTGTGAGTTCCGTAAGAGCCCCACTCATAACACAAATGAGTGTCACACCAAACAGTCGCTAGTGGTTGATCTAAAAGCTTCAAAGTCATATTCATGTTCTGAATTTGAGCCAAAACCCGACAAAGAGACTAGCAAGGGGAAGAAGATTCTCGTTTTAGAGCCCAGAACCATCATTTCAACCACCAAGGTCCAAAAGATTGATCCTAAAGATCTAGAGGAGGGGGAGAATCTCTTCCACTCATAGATGTGGGTGAAGATTTTTCCATTATAGTTCATTGTCAACAACAGGTGCCAAAATAACCTCATCTCAGTTGAGTTCATGAAGCAGTTGGGCCTACCAACCACATCACATCAATAGTTGTACACCATTGAATGCCTCCACCAAGGGCGAGATCTTTGCATCATCTAACAATGTTGCCTGCCCTACAACATCAAGTGCTTCAAATATGAAGCATTGTGTGATGGTGCTTCTCTTAAATTTTATGATGTATTATTAGGCCAAATATACTTGTTGAATCATGTTGTGTATGAGTCGAGGCCTCACATGGTTATTATCACTTTAGGCAATAAGCTATACAGGATACTGGAGGTAGCCCCGCCTACCCCCATTTCTTTGATCTCTCCTAAGTAATGCAGCAAAATCATCTTCTAAACTAGGACATTTTTTTTTTATTTCTAATGCGCTCTCAAAATAAGGGGAAGATCATGGCCACATCCATTAGCCTCGTAAAATGTTCCTCCATGCAACAAAAATGGTTGTATAAGGTTGTGGATGAATACAGGGACATATTCTCCTCATCCACAGGGGTACCGTTGCACTATCAAGTCAAGCGTTTGATCAATCTAACCCTAAGAATACCTCTAAAGAATAGGTTGATATATCATTGCTCTATTATGTAAAATGAAGAAATCAAGTGGAAGATCTAGGAGTTGTTTCAAAAATCACATATCCGACCATGTTCCTCAACTTGTAGGAGCTTGATTGTACTTGTACAGAATAAGGATCACACCTAGAGAATTTGCATTGACTATCGGGCATAAAATAAAATCATTGTCAGGAATAGGTATCCAATCCCATGGACTTATGACCTTCTTGACTAGCTCAAGGGGGCCAAGTACTTGAGCGAGATTGATTTCAAGTATAGATATAAGAAAGTTCCAATATAGCCCATAGATGTGTGGAAGACTGCCTTCAAATACGAGGGAATTTTTGAGTGGTTGGTCAGCCTTTCGGGTTGAGAGATGCCCCTATAACTTATATCAGGTTGATGGATGACATCTTGTGACCCTTTTTTGGGCCTCATAATTGTTATAATTTCCTTACCTTATTTCTTAGTTTTTGCATTATTTTTCTAAGTATTTCTTACATTTAGGACATGATAATCTATGTAATATGGATCCTAGAAGCATTTAATGTATCTCTATTATTTTATTGCTTTATGAAATGACTTAATTACAAAATCCATATTTACTCATTGTTTTATCCTTATTTTGAATAGGAATCTATCGTTGAGTTGGCACTTGATGTTGTTCCTTGGATTGATCATAAAAGATCAGATAGCCTGATATTGTCAATTCTCATTTAGAGAAAATAGGTTAAGGACGGGATTCTAACTTAGTCATCTGAAAATATTAAGATCTCTTGTAACTTAAATGAGCATCCTGACAATATTCAGATTCTTGGGATTGCTTTTTATCAAAAATGGATTTAAAATTTTATTCTTCTACAAAAATAGTATAAAGACTATAAATTGAGACTCGAGAGATGTTGTTGAGTTGTAATATTTTTTAAATAAGTCATGAATCTAAGAAGACATTGATTGTGACTGATCCTGTGCAATTTAATGAAATATTTTATTATTCCAAGTTAATTTGTTGCGTTGATTTCATTTACAAGACAGTTCGATTTCAGTGATTTGGGCCCGAACTTGGAAGCAATGTTGTCTTCAATTGTATCATTAAATATAGATTTTGTTATTTCTCTTCAGTTATTTATTTATTTAATCATTTTCAATTTACAATTTCCAGTTCGTTAAGTAATTCTCAAATCGCATCTTTTTTTTTAAATAGAAATTGCATCCGGTTGTTGTAGAGTGGATTTATTTTAGCTAGCTCAATTGGGATTGTTGTTACTTTATTCTTGTTTCCTATAGATCATCATAGCATAATTATTTGCATGCTTAAACACCTTATTGTAGTGTTTTTATTTTTTATTTTAGTTGTTATTCCTTAGGTAATAACTCAATGTTTGATAGCTTTTCTTTGTTGTTTCCCGCAAAACGTATTTAGGATTTGATGCTTTGAATGGTTTGGTTTAGTTGGTAGAAACATTTCTTAGTTGTGTTATGGGTTGGTTCCTTTATCATTAAGTTTTCACTTTTTATTAGGATCAGAGTGATTAGCTATACCAACATTCCTCTTGCATAAACTTTGTGGATAAACTTGAAATAGAAAGATGATAATTTGGGTTAACAATATAATGTGCAGTAGCTAGTTGGTATTTCAAGAACGATTAATTAGCTCGACATTTTGTCGTGATTTCTGGGGAGGTTATCAAATATATTTTGGTTTTATCTTTGAGGGTTGGGTATTAAAGATGAAAGATAAGAACCTACGCATGCACCCTAGTGAAAACAATACTTGTGGTGGTGCCTACCCTCAACTATTACATTTAAGTTGTTTAGTGTGTATGACTAGAAATAAACCTAAGACTAGGCATTAGGTAGAGATAGATCAGAAATCTACCCCAAAAAACACCAAAATCCAAGGTCAAGTTGGATTTGGAAGAACGACCTTTATATACAAAAGCATTTGAAAGGCAGAGTCTCAAGCTTCGGTAGGTCCCTGAATAGTATCCAGGAAGGGATCTACTATTATTACCCCTTGAGTGGCAGAGTCGTCTCCTACAGCTAACACTGATATTCATGATAAAACCTTAGTATCATAGCAGGGCTTCCAAGATATACCTAATAATCATCTCGATCCTTGTACCAAGGGTGAGGGGAACTCTTACAACCTAAGGGAAGGAAGAGGCAAGATAATTGAACCATATCCTCAACCTTCTGAGAAGGAATTTCCTATGACACCCATTGTGTGAAGAGAAACTGAAATTCCTGACTTGAGTAGTGTTGTAAGACCCAGTAAAGGCCCAAAACCTCGACAATATACTAATATTTTTCAGTTATTACCTTCTGACCATGGGAATATTGAAGGTTATTAGAATATATTTGATCAAATGGAAAGCCTGGTAATAGGGACATAAAACTTGACCATAGAATATCCCATCATTGATTCACAGGATAATGTTATACCGCTCCAAAACCTCCCAAATTTTTATGGGTTTCTTTCTAACGATCCTAATGCATTTTTGTTTTAATTCAATGTTTTATGTCGAGGATATGATTACACAGCTAACCCCCCAAAAAAATAAAATTGTTTCCCTCTACTTTAAAAGGGGAAACATTATGATGTTTTATGGGATTTGGGGGCGTTACTATCAATTCATGGGATCAAATGAAACAATATTTCCTGACTAAATACTAGGATTATTGTCCATCCAAAGATTTAAGAGAGGAAATATTCAAGGTGACATAAAAAGAAGATGAAACTTTAGAAGAATATATTGAATTATTTCAATACAATTTACAAAGATAACCATATACCACTTTACCAAGGGATGTGTTGAAAATTGTGTTAATTAGAGGTATGAAAGATGAGTGGATAGAAACACTCAATTTAATCAGGAAGGGTGATATTTCTAAAGAAGAATATGATGATATTGTAAAACTAGGGATCAGATGTTCACATGGGAGAACACGGACTAATATCGGAACTCGCGATCCTCTTAGAAGATCTAACAGAGTTGCAGGAGGATTTATACGAGCAGAGATTGGTAATATTTTAGAAAAAATCAAAACTAATATCCTAAGTACAATGACGACATAGTTGGATGTTTTATAGGTAAAACAAAAGAAGCTAGAAGTGGAGCAGTCATTGGTCATTTTATGTCCTCATTGTCAAAAAAAGCACACTCGTAAATAATGTCTATTGAATACAGTCAAGATATGAACTATATGTATTAAAGATCACTCGACCGATCATCTACCCTCACTTCCTGGATTGAAATTTGTATTCAAGGAAGATGAGGAAGAACCAGAGCTAGCATATTTTATTGCACAGTGATGACAATGGCAGAACCATCCACCAAGTATGACACATGACCCTTCTATGTTTTTTCTAGACAATTTGATCAACAGCAGTTTCCTGGATTAACTTGGCAGGGTTAGCAACATTCTAATACTTCCTATCACCCTTAGTCATACACTTTATCACCCTGGACAAACCATCCATTTCCTCATCCTTCTTGGCCAAATCAACAGTATCATGTACCTTCATGGAAGAATTTATCAAAAAATCCATACCCTCCGCAATGGATAAATAATCCTACTCGGGGGCTAATGTGGTCTCAGAGTTGGAAACACCCCACTGGACTGATTAATCAATCGATGGGAACGTTGCCTCAGTCACAACCACCATTACAACCCCCACTTCAACTACCTCCAAACACTTCACCTCCATTACATCCTCGGCTACCTACACAGCCAAATACGAACCTGAATAACAGGGTTGTACAATTTTTAGAGATTCTAGAAACCTCAAATTGTTTCCCTCCCTCTTTGGAATGTAATGAATTATCTCTAAGATCTAGGAGGACTATCTTTCTGGAATATCATTCAAAGAATCAAGAGTAACCAGAAAATGAAAATTATGCTAAGGAGTAGCCTTTGACAGAACATCCTCCTCCTACTATAATTATTACTGAAACATAATCGTCCAATAAACCGATTAAACAACAAGAATATATTAAGATTACAGGTGTTTCTCCCTTGTTCCCTGAGATATTAGCCATAGTAAAATCACCTGTATATCTTGATTTTTATCTCGTAAGGGAACTACAAAATTTATGTATCAAAATCCCTCTCCTACAGTCTATCAGAGAAATATGTATCTATGATAAAACCATTAAAGAGTTGTGTGTTGATAATATTGGAAGCAAACCAAAAGATGCTCCTACATTCCATGTTCTTTGGAAACTCTATGTCTTATGCTTGGAAAACAGATACCTATCAAAAATGAAGATCCAGGAAATCATATAGTCACTGTCCAGATTTAGGGGCATAACTTCCCATATACTTTAGTGGACATAGGAGTTGTTATAAATATTATAACTCTTGAAACCTTTGACCTCCTTGGAATAACCATATTTAAACCAACTCCAACCATGCTAGAACTAGCTGACAGATCCGCAATGAAACCAAAAGAAACCTTAGATGATACCATTGTTTCTATGGACTCCTTGGAATACCGAATAGACTTTCTCGTCCTCAATCCTAAAAATAATTTGGAGGGACACCCTTTGATATTAGGCATAGCACGGCTTTCCACTGCAAATGCATACATTGGTTTTCAAAATGGAAGCATGACCATGGCCAAGGGACTTGTTATCAAGAATCTCATTCCATATCCATCCACTAGAACTAGCATGCCAACTAACAACTCTAGATGGTCTCCCTCCCGAATATCAAGAAGGCCATTGACATTCTCCCCTCACTATTGATAAATATATTATATTTAAAAGACATACAGGGGACGATATAATTGATGGATTTATCAACCAGCCTACCACTAAAGGAAACCCAACATGTCAGATGTTAAAAGTTTTTCTTGGCAATGATACCCAAGGAAATCCACTGGAGGATTTGAATAGTGAGCATATACCTACAACCGCAATTTATAATAGCATCCCCATTGAAATTGAACCTAGCAAGACCTTGAATATTGACACCAATCTTGATGACCTTCAGTGTAAAAGAATGATCCAAGTTCTTCAAAAATATAATCAAGCCTTTTCTTGGGAATATTTAGATATGAAGGGAATCGATCCATAGTTGTCCACACACCATATCTATATTAAGATAGATGTATGAGCCATTCACCAACCCCAAAGAATATTAAATCCACACCTTAGGGACATATTGAAACAAGAGCTTCAAAAACTTCTCGATGTTAATTTTATATACCCTAATTTTGATAGTTAGTGGGTTTCACCACTGGTGGTAGTCCCTAAAAGAATGGAAAATGGAGAATTTGTGTATATTATAGAGAACTAGACAAAGTCACGCAGAAGGATCGTTTTCCTCTTCCATTTGTAGACCAAGTCCTTGATACTCTTGACGTAAAGAAATATTTTTCTTTCCTAGATGGATTTAGGGGGTATAATCAAATCCATATTGCTCCTGAATATCAAGATAAAACCATGTTCACCTGTCCATGGGGAATATTTTCATATAGAGTCTTAACATTTAGGTTGTGCAATGCACCAGCCACTTTTCCAAGGGAAATTCTAAGCATTTTTTTTTATTTAATAAATGAAAGGATTGAACTATATATGGATCATTTCACTCCTTACAGTAATGATTTTGATCAATCTTTATAAATCTCGAAAAGGTTCTTGCATGATGTATATCTACCAATTTGTTCTTTATAAATGAAAATTGCCACATGATCATGACAAAAGGTGTAGTCCTCAGACACTTTATCTCTATTGCAGGTATTCAGGTAGAACCAGCTAAGATCAAGGTAATTCTTAAAATCCCTACTCCTCGTACGCTAACAAAGGTATGTAGTTTCATTGGTTATGTTCGTTACGATCGTCGTTTCATCATTTTTCAAAAATTGCAACACCATTTTATGTGTTAACTAGATATGTGTAATTTGAGTGGACTCGTAAATGTGATATTTATTTTGTAGATCTAAAAACATTAGTTTCAAAAACTCCTATGTTGCGGAGACCAAATTAGAGTCCACCATTCCATATATCACCATAAGCATCAGACACGACGATAGGAGAATTTCTAAGGCAAGAAGAGGATAAGAAGCCCTACGCAATTTATTAAATTAGAAAAAACATCACACTTGCATAATTAAACTATAATGTGACAAAAAAGAGTTTAAGGTCGTCGTTTACGTTATAAATAAATTTCTTCATTATATAACAGGATATCCAATTTTTTTGTACATTGATCATTATGTTAGTCGATATTCAACTAACAAGCATATTACCAATGGCGGAGTAACTTATTGGTTATAGTTATTGCAAAAGTTCGACATTACCATAAAGGACCAAGCAGGAAGAAAGAACTTTGTCGTAGATTTATTATCAAGAATCCCAGTTGTGGCTGACTCTCTACTAGTGTAAGACCAATTCCCAGATGAACATTTTTTTTTTGTGACCATTAAGAAGTTGTGGTACAATGATGTTGCAAATTACCTAGTAGCTAGAAAAATTCCATCGCACTTGCCATCTCGAGAAAAGAAACTTATTATCCAATGCAGCGCATGATTTTCATGGATGGATGGTTACCTCTTCCACACAGGGGTTGATATTCAAATTCACAGATGTATCAGAGAAGACGAAATATATGACATCCTCAAGGCTTGTCTTGATGAACCTTGTGGAGGTCATTTTCCTGATCGAAACACTGGACATAAGGTATTACAGATGGGCTAATTTTGGCCCACGATATTTAAAGATGCAAATAAATATGTCCAGATTTGCGACAATTGTCAAAGGATGGGTCATCCCATTCATGCTAATGAAATTCCCCTTTAGCCACAGATTCTACTGGAACCATTTGAAATATGGGAAATGGACTTTTCAAGCCCCTTTAATCCACCTTCAAATTAGAATACATGCATTTTAGTTTGTATAGACTATGTAACCAAATGAGTGGAAGCAGTAGCACTTTCAAGGTACAAAGAAGAAGCAGTTATCAGTTTTCTAATCGAACTATTCATTCTATACGGGTTACCTCGAGAGCTTATAAATGATAGGAGATCACAGTTCACTAATCATAAAATTTATGCTATGCTGCAAAAATTCGATATCGAAAACAGAGTGTCCTCTCCTTACCACCCATAAGAAGATGGATAGGTGGAAAGCACAAACAAATTCTTGGAGGCGATTTTAACTAAGATATTATCTGCAAAACGTTGAATGGACCTCCAATATTCCTAAGGTCATATGGGCATCGAAAAACTTGGTGTAACACTACTGGCTATTCACCTTATCAACTTTTTTTTTTTAAGGAACCTATCTATCTGATCGATTTTGATGTCAAGACTATCAAAACGGCTAAGAAAGTTAGACTGGGTCTTACAGAAGAAAAAAAACAATGCTTACAACAACTCAACAAAATGGATGAAATGTTCCTTCTTACTTTACAATACCCAACCATAGTCCAACAACAAAGGGCTAAATGGCATGATCGGTTTATAAAATAGAAGACATTTTCAGAAGGATATTAGGCATTGTTATATGACTCCAAATTCCAACACTTTCCAAGTAAAATCCAAACAAGATGGTTGGGTCCTTATGAAGTTCCTGAAGTCTATGATAATGGAACAATGTGCCTCACTACGATTGATAATTCTAGCATTTCTTTCCATGCTAATGGGCATCGATTTCCTCTATATCACCAATCACTTATACGAGAACCTTTTCTTCATGAAATTAATAATGATGTGAATTTGCAGGTTGTAGTCGATCGGGGAAATGTCCCCGCATTCACAACTAGGTAAATATTTTTTCGAAATCCCTATCATTTTGTACATAATGAAAATAAATTTTGTTTTTTATGGTATGTACTTTTTTTATTTTTGGGAAAACATCATGAATATTTTTAAGAAAACTTGGATGTTTCTTTAATCATAGTTGTTGTTTCCTTAGTTGCAGTTGTTATTTCCTTGGCCACATTTATTGTTTCCTTAATCACAGTTGATGTTTCCTTAGTCATAGTCGTTGTTTCCTTAATCATAGTTGTCATTTCTTTAATCACAATTGTTGTTTCCTTAGTCGCAGTTTTTGTTTCCTTAGATGTGATTAATATTTCCCTAGTTTGTTAATATTCATATTTCTTAGGTTAAGGGATATTTTAAGTCATCTTTCGATATGATGGTTGGACAAGCAATTTTCCAAATGCTTATCATAGGAGGATATTTTATCAGAAATCATTATCAGAATCCTAAATTTCCTTAATTATTTTTAATTCCTATGAATATGTAAGAAATATATAGAAGCACTCATGATGCATTCCTTCTATCGCCACTTAAGGAGCTTTCATTTATTCCAATATTTAATGAATCTACGATATTTTTGAATATATAAGTTTTGGAGAAAAAATTAGTGAACTAAAAAAAGTAATTATAATAATACATTTCACACCATGCCTAACTCTTAAGGAGTTTATATGTCACCCCATTTAGTAAGTAATCTTTTATGATTAACAAAAATCATAAAAACACAGTGAAAATCAAACAAAGAATAGGAGGTCTCATCACGAGTCGACCTACCATGATCATAGGATCTAGTGGAGTGAAATTACCACTTCTGGTCACCAAGCTAGGGTAAAGATATTTGGTCTTCAGGTCAAAGGACAATAGGTCTCATCACAAGTTGAATTATTCACCTCATTAGCTCTGGTGAATGGAATTTTTATTATCTGGTTACCACGCCAAAACAATGGCCTTCTATGGATGTTTCATAAAAAAATTAAAAGAAAAAAAAAATTATGAATATTTTTCTAGTAAATGGGACACTCGCATCTCAATGGGTTAAAAGGCGACCCTGTCGAGGCTAAGGGATGCTTGTTGGAAGTATATGATATGCCTATAGTATTAAAGTACATTTAAATATTAAAATCTAAGTTGTCTATTTTGTTTCCTAAAAATTAATAAAGGAATATCAATAGATTTATATGGAACTTTATAAACCTCTCCTAGAAACTAGTGATGTTGGTTGATCATAAGAAACTAGTTATAACTTTTCATATAAGGGATATAATTTTTTTGGAAATTCGGTATTCTAATCAATTTCTTTTATTTTTTTTCTCTTTAATGATACTCCTTAGGCGAATATTGTTTCCACCCATCTTTCATTCCTAAAAATATTTGCATGCATTTTACTTCGCTCTCATACTCCACGCATTCTAATAATCAACCTCATCATTACACCTCATAATTAATAAATGGCTTAGTGATTATATCGTGTTCCAAAAATATCTAGCTTGTCCTCCATTTTCATTTATAACGGTTATCCTAGTATGCCTAATTGATACCACCTTACCTTTTAATGTTTCCAAATTTTCCAACCTATTAATAGACTGATTGATGGTTGTAGACAACCTTCAACTCTATTGGGGGGTGGGGGTGGAGGACACAATGTTCCATGATTTTTTACACAAATTTTAAAAAATATCATTAAATGTTATGGTTACTGAGTCCATATATTTTATTCAGTATTACTATATTTTTTATCCAGACTAATGTAGGAATGCAATAAAATATAGAAATAAACATAAGCGCAGAGATGCAGTAGGAATAACACTTAATTTCATTAATATCAAAAACTAAAAAATGCTTACAGAAATAATTGAAAATAAACTAGCTCGGGCGATGGTAGATTATCTCTAAGAAGAGATGTGGTGGCTACATGTCTCTGAATTGTGTTACAATGAGGCGTGGGGGCCTTTTTATTATTGAAAAACATGGGAAAACCATAAACAGCCAAAACCCTAACCCTAGGAGATGGAACGCCAAGAGTTTGTAGGCCGTGTTGGGGTTATTTGGGCAACCAACTTCCCGAGGTCGTAACTTGGTCATATTATCTATGTTTGTCGCGTACGATATATCATTGGAAATTTATCTATGAGTATTGTAGGTTTTGTTGCAAGCCTCTTATTATGGATATAGGCCTATTTCGGACCTCAAACACACGTCATTTAGGGAGTCAAAACTACTCCAGAATTTTAGGACCTGAAAAACTGCTAAAAATAGTAAATGTTGCGAGAAATAAGGAAACTAATGAAACTGACTAGAGGTATAGGTGGAATAAGTGGGTGGACACCAATATCCACCTGGATCATTCATCCTCCCTTTGGAATCAATGGTTCCCAATGTGTACATAGCCTCCATGAGGTGAGTAAATTTCGGTTGAATCTGGTCCCCAGTGAGCCACTTACCATGGTGAAGGATTTGGCCTGCTTTGAAAACTAGATATAGTTGGATCCTTTTTTGGCGAGTATTCTTGATATGTGTGTCCATGATTCGATCAATTGTGGATTCTTCCATGCATTCTGGGTTTAACTCTTCTGGTGTGTGTTGTTCTGCAAAGTCGAATGTGTCCAGCAATGGTGGAAAGTAGGGTCGAAGGCGGTCAACATTGAACATTGGGTGCAGACCAAGGAATGGTGGAATACTGAGCTCGAAGGAATTGTCTTCAACCACCTTGGTGATGGTGTATGGCCCATATCAGAGCGAGTGAAGCTTGCGGTGGGGCCAATCGAGGTGCTCCTTCTGCAAATGTAGCCAAAATTTGTCGCCCAACTGGAACTTGTGTAGCACCCGATGTTGATCATGTCACTTCTTGTACTTAAAATTGGCTCTATCCAATATGTCATGGACCTGTTAGTGGATGTGTTGAATGTGCTCTATGAATTTTTTCACCTTGTTGGCTTCAGACTAGACATGAGTCGAATCTTCCTTAGTAGCGGCAAATGGTATGGCCACATCAATGGGACATAGTGGTTGGAATCTCAAGCCCACCTGAAAGGGGTTGTACAAGTTGAGTTGTGGAGAGCCCGGTTATAGCTGTGTTGGAAATAAGGGAGGCTTTCATCCCATGTGCATGGATGCTTTGAGTTGTACATTTGTAGAATGTGTACGATCATCCTGTTGACAACCTCAGTTTGGCCATGAATTTGGGGGTGGAAATTTGTGGACTTAGTGAGCATGGTGTCCAGCATTGACCAGAGACTTGACCAAAATTTACTGAGGAACTTGCTATCCCGATCTAGGATAATAAAATGTGGGATCCCAAATTGTACCCACATTCGTTAAAAGAATAGTTTAGCAATGGATTATGTTGTGATATTCTTATTTCATACCACTATAATGGACATTTTAGAGAATATGTCGATGACCACACATACGTAGTCATTTCCATGCTTGATAGAAGGATGGCCCGACATGTAATCCATGGAGATTGATTCCCAGGGTCGACTAAGGGTAGGCAACTGAGTATATAGGCATTTCTTCTTAATGGTCGGTTTCGAAATGGCATAGGCATTGTAGGATATGATATACTTCCCAACATCATGTCGAAGATTCAGCCACAAGAAATAATTCTGCAGTACTGCCACTCTTTTCTCGATCCCTAAATGTCCAGTGACCCAACTGTAGTGTGTTTCCCAAATCATCTTGGCATGCTTGCTTGAAGGAACACAAAGGTGTTCCAAGTGGCATAACAATGCATCCTGGAGGTGAAAATTTGGAACTTTCTTACCCTCCAGGAGCATCTGGTATGTGTTACCGAATTTTGGATCACTTTTGTAGAGATGTGGCCAACCTAAATTCTTATGCCCACAAGAGTCGAGCATAGGGTTAGCGCCATGATCGAAGGTCAGCTGAGGAAATATCCAACGTTATTGGTGCTGTCCTTCTTGTACTTGATGTTAAATGAAACTATTGTAGGTATGTGGACCATTTCTAATGGTAGTTGTTTTGGAACTTCCCCTATGTCGGTATGAACTGCAGGGTTCAGTGATCTATGTGGATGATCGTTTCCCTCCCCAAAATGTAATGATTACATTATCAACAGACCTATAAAATGGAATACATTTCTTTGTCATAGGTGGGATACTTTCGGACTGTGTCTTAAAGTGTCTCACTGTGATATGCCACTAGATTTCCCTATTGAGTAATTACTACCCTAATAGCATAGTTAGAGGCATATGTGTTGATCTCAAATGGTTTTTGCAAGTCTGGTAATGTGAGAAATAGTGCAGAGCAGAGGCAATGCTTCAACTTTGCGAAAACCTTCAGTTGATATTCAGACCAAAAGAATTTTGTTTTCGAACCTCCTTTGGTGATTTGACTCAAAGGCAAAGTGATATGAGAGAACCCCAACACGAACCTGCGGTCAAAATTGCAAGAGCCAGAAAGTTGTGGAGCTCTGCTAGAGTGGTTGGGGCTAGCCAATCCTGAATGACCTGGATCTTGGTTGGGTCCACTTGCACCCCCCACTCATCAATAATGTATCCCAAATATTAAACCTGGGTCATGTCAAAAGTGCATTTCTCCAAATTGGCACACAACTTGTGTTTCCACAGTGTTTGGAGGACCTGTCGAATGTGGTGGAGGTTCTCTTCTCAACTCTGGATGTAGATCAGGATGTCATCCAAATACACCACCACGAATGAGTTGGTGAATGGTCTCAATATGTCGTTCATAAACCGCATGAAGGTTGTGGGAGCATTCGTCAACCTGAAAGGCGTTACCAGCCATTCAAAAAGACCCTCCTTGGCTTTGAAGGCAGTCTTCCACACATTGGAGAGTTCGATTGGTACCTGGTGATACTCAGGCTTCAAGTCGATCTTGCTGAAATATTTGGCCCCCTTGAGTTTGTCTAAAAGGTCATTAATCCAGGGGATCAAATACCTATTCTGGATAGTGATCTTGTTCAGCGCCCAAAATTAAATACAGAGTCTTCAAGTCCCATCCTTCTTCTACACCAACACGATCGGGCTACCATAGGGCGATGAACCCAGTCGAATGTGACATTTCTATAGCAGCTCCTGAATCTGCCTCTTGATTTCTTCGTTCTCCATAATAGAGCCCCAATATATCGGTCTATTCGTTAACGGTGCCCCTGGGGTACGATGGAGTGCTTGACTTGATAATGCAGAGGTACCCCTGCAGGTGAGGTGAAGATGTCCCATACTCCTCCACGACCTTGTCCATCTGTTGTTGTCATGCAGAGGAGCCCTGTCTAAAGGTCATGGGTACAATCTTCTTCTTTCCCTTAGGGCAGATCATCAAGAAAACAAATTTCTTGATTTTGGAAATGAGCTTAGTGCAATGTTTTGCAGTGATCAAAGAGATGGTTGTAGGTAGTGCTACCTATGGTATCTTGTACAAATTATTTCCCAAAGAAACAATAAAAATGTGAGGCCTAGACTCATACACAAGATGTTTCTTCCACAAGAATGGTTGGCATAATAATACATCAAAAACATTAAGAGGAGCAATATCACATAATACATCATCCATGAAGGGCTTGATGTTGTAGGGAAGATGAAAATATTGGCTGACGTGGAGATCCCATCCTTGGTGAAGCCACCTAATGGTGTACGGTTGTGGGTGTGTTATGGTAAGTAGGCCCAGCCGCTTCACAACCTCTACTGAAATGAGGTTCTTTTGGCTCCCACAATCGACAATGAACTACAGTGGGGAACCCTTCACCCACATCTAGAAATGGATGAGGCATTGCCCCTCCTATGGATCTTCGGGTTCCTCCTTCTGGATATTGGTGGTGGAAATAGTGGCTTCAAGCTCCGCATCGATAATCTGCTTCCATTTTTCATTCCCTTTGTCAGGTTCTGACTCAGAGTCGTAACATGCATTAGATTTGGAAGCCTTCGGCTCGACCGCCAGTGACTGCATGGCCCGACAGTCACTTGTTTTGTGAGTGGAGCTCTTATGGAACTCACACCACTTTCTCATGTCCTTCTTTTGATTTTCAATGTTTTTATTCGCTTATGGCTTTGGCAGGTTGTCCTGGGCCTCCCTGCCTTAGCTTTGTCCTTTGTTCTATTGTTTGGGGGCGCCTTTCCCTTGCTTATAATTCAGATATCCAAAGTATTGCTTCTTCTGTTTGAATTTCTACACAATATTGGCAACATACCGGTATGCTGCACCAAGTGAGGAGATGTCTAGGAACCCCATTTCCTCCTTAATGTATATGTGCAGAAAACTGCATTACTTCAACACCAAATTTTTCTCCTAATATTTGATACCTAACTTTTTGTGTAGGGTATGGAACAAATTCATCGGCTCATGCACATCTTGATCCCTTTTCTTCCACAATGTAGTCCATTGTATGTACTTGTACTCATAGCTCCCCACGGGATAATATTGTTCCTTAATAGTGTCTCAGAAATAATTCCAAGTCGGTGCGGTCGAGAACACGGGGGTTTCCCTCTCATTCTTTTTCTCACATTAGGTTTCCACCAGTCCTTT
This sequence comes from Pinus albicaulis, assembly GCA_034641835.2. Taxonomy (NCBI): domain Eukaryota; kingdom Viridiplantae; phylum Streptophyta; class Pinopsida; order Pinales; family Pinaceae; genus Pinus; species Pinus albicaulis. The sequence goes on along the minus strand of CM076572.1, from coordinate 1,091,938,178 downwards.
ACATGGGGGGCGGCTTTGAGGAGTGCAAAAGTAATATTTTCCCAATTGGAAAATTCATGAACAAAGAAATATCCTTCTAATAGATTCAAACATCTATCTATAGTGTCTGCATCTATTTGGCCCTCAAATATGGGAATTTCAAATTTTACTTGTACCTTAAAAGAAGTGGCACCTCGAAAGTGGTTGTTAGATGAAGGTGTGCCACTAGTGGGTAGTCGTTGAAGGATCTGGGAAAATTTATCCATCATCACATTCGTTTGTTTCTCGAGGATCTCCTCAAGCAATATTTTGATAGGATCTCTTAATCCCCCATCTTTCTTTTCTTCCACCATGGGAGGGCGTCGGGGTTTGCGAGGATGATATGGCAAAGGTTCAACCAGATTGAGCCCTGACTCCTTATACTCTGACCTCGTTGGGGACATGCAAAGGAAGATCAAGAAAGAGAAAATCGCTCTGATACCAATGATTTAGACTTATGGAGGAACACAATAAAATACATAAATAAACATAAACGCAGAGATGCATCAAGAATAACACTTCATTTCATTAATATCAAATACTCAAAAATTCTTACAGACACAATGGAAAATGAGCTAGCTCGGGCGATGGTAGCTTATCTCTAAGAAGAGATGTGGCAGCTACATGCCTATGAAATGTGTTACAATGAGGCTCAATGGTCTTTTTATTATTGAACAACATAAGAGAACCCTAACCCCGGAAGATGGAATGCCAAGAGTTTCTGGGCCCCGTTGGGGTTAGTTGGGCAGCCAACTTCACAGGGTTGTAACTTGGTCATATTATCTTTGTTTGGCGTGTACGATATATCGTTGGAAATATCTCTTCGAGTACTACATGTTTCATCGTAGGCCCCTATCTATGGCAAGAGGCCTACTGCAAACCCAAAAAAACGTCGTTTAGGGTGTCAAAACTTCTCTGGAATTTTGGGACCAGAAAAATGCTAAAAATAGTAAATGTTGTTATAAATAAGGAAACTGATGAAACCCACTAGAGGTATAGGTGGAATAGGTGAGTGGCCACCAATATCCACCTAGATAAATTATCATTTTTTTGTTTCCAACTGCAAAATTGTTTCTTGTTGAATAGTCCTCTTATTGAGCAATGGGTGGCCATTCGGTATGTTATGAACCCGTTCCATTACAGGCCACGAATAGGCTTGCAAAATTTTGGAACAAGAAGGATGGTTAGAATTTTCAGGTGATTACAGGGCTTTGATAACGAAATATCATGGGAATTCACAAATAATTTGGATAACGGTGTAGAAATGGTAAAAAAAATATAGTACAGGTGAGAAAAGATACCAACAAAGGGAGAAAAATGGTATGAGATACATATTTTGCTCCACAATACAGCTCCCCTATTTATGAACCCTAGTGAAGAATTGGTTAAGAAAGGAAAGGGGTATAACCCCAATTCATTACCAAACCCATGGAAAGAAGTAGTAGGTATATTTCAACAATATATTACATGTGATGGAAGGTGCGATGTGGTGAGGGGATGTCATATTAAAGTAGTGGTATCTCTAAGGAAAAAGGTAACCCTAAACATTCCTTATTTTCTTAATACACTATTGCATGAAACCGCTTCTAGGCTAAGAAGATCCAAAGACCAAGTCTCGGACATTAGTCGTCACAGGCTTGTTAAATTATTAATTGTAAGAAGTTTGAGTCAAACACAACAGAGATAGGAAGGGTTCTTAGGAAAACCTAATGCTGGCCAAAGCATTCCTTTGTAAAATGAAGCTTCGATGACAGAATATGTTCCACAGGAAACCACACAAACTTCAAATCCTCAAAAACTTAGCAGTGCAGAGAAAATAATGTCATCTTTCTTACCCTCGCTACCCAAAAGAAGGAGAAGATCAACTAGGTTAATCAAGTTACAATAAGGTCGAAGTTCTTTAGATCCACTTAAGTAGTTACCAGAAGAAAATTTGGCCCAAGAATTTTCTAATGTGGAGGGGACATAGAGATAAATCCTTGAAGAAAAATCAGCTCAAGACTCACTGGACAAACAAAACAGGAAATGGAAGTAGCTCATGCATTAAAAGGGTTAGAGAACTTATTGGAGACTATGAATTTAGGAGAAGCAATGACTATTCAAACATAATAATATGTAGCTCATCCAAAAAACCCTTTTCACCAAGGGACATCACCCAATTCTCCAATTTCAACTTCCACCACCAATTTTTTAGTTACTGTCATTCTGGAATCATCTGGTGATCCTGAAGTTGTTCCCTTCCAGGAGAATTCTAAATACTTTTTCACTATTGTATTGGATCCCTCCTCTCTGAAAGAAATGGCTCCACGGTTTCTCCTTGATAATATGATTGATGAAGGACAAGATGACAATCATGATTATCTAATTGGACCTCATATTGATCCATGTGTTGATGACCGCTCGAAATTTGTATATGGTATAGTACAAATGGAAGTCGACAATTCATTTATTGGCCCTTTAACCGCTAAATCTACTCAACATGTTACCATTGGAAAGCCCGAGGTGATAATTGACGTTTCCTCTCCTCTTGTCCCAACATCTTTGGCTAAATTTTTTTTTCAAAAACCTAGAAGCACCAGAGCTGTAAGAGGCAGAAAAGAAGGTCAACTTCACAAGGGAGTTGATATATTAAGAAGAGAAAATAAGAGATTCGAGAGGAAGGTACAACAACAGAAAAAAAATGGCTACAAGGCAGTAAGCATCCTCATAAGGGTCATGTGAAGAAGGTTTAAAAGGAAACTGAAATCCAAACCGACCTCACACTTGTCTCCATTTAAGTAAGTGTCCATACTGATTGTGCCCTTACCTCTACTGATGTAGGAACTCAGATAGATTATGAGATACAAATGGTTGATGTTCTTTCTATTCTCATCGAAGCATAAACTCAAACAGATTCACCATATGAACTTATTGAAAGAGGAGTGAAAAATGAGGATGTACCTCTCTATACTCCATTAATTGTAGAGGCTACCATTAAATTCTTGAATAAAACCATGGATAAACAATAGGAAGCTACTTCGAGATATTAGTGAGAAGTGGTGCCTCAAAAGGAACATGAGGATTTGCTTAATGATTTAGGGCATTGGGAGTGACATAAGATGAAACGTATGCACAACTAAGAGCATATGAGAATAAAATACATGAGTTAAAGGATTTCCTTAACAAGGCTACAGAGAAAAAAAAGGAAATTTGCTCCATTTATTTAGATGCCTTCGCATGCTAGTCTCAAGCCCAAAATTATGCCTTGTTCCTACTTGAGTGATACTTGTTGCTAAAAATCAAATTTGTGTCATCTGGGCAACCATATGAGTTTAAAGATGTCCTAGATTTTATTTCTACTTTCCATAAACAAGATGAGCACACAAAGTACCTACTATGTGAACTATATATGCACAATTTCCTTTTGGAGGAACATGTGAATGAGAATCTTGTCTCATTTATTGAAGACATTCATTTCCAAGCCTTCATATCATTTTCCTAAAACTAGGTGAAATGGGCAAAAGCCTACCACACCTTCTAGAGGAGAGAGAATGGTATTGATCTTTAGGTCATAGGAGAGCCTCAGAACCCTTTTAGTGCACTTATTCATCATGGTATTTTCATATAAAAACGTGGTGTTACCTCTACACTTGCACAGTTTCACAATGGTGTCCTACATTTAGGTTTGGACTATATGGAAGATATCATAAGCGAGGTTATTTTGAGAGTAAAATTAATATGGAAAGAATCATCTAATGAAATAAAAAACAGAGAACCCTTCAGCTTCCATAATTTTCAATATGCCATGACTAGGGTACATGACTATGTCCACCTAGTATTGGAAAAATGTATCAATTGGATAGGTTGCAGGCACAAATGTTCCATGATCTGGTCCCCTTGGTATTATTACAAATTTTATTATGATTTATCAAAGGTGGCTAAGTATGTGACCGTCTAGGAACTTGGAATTAGGAATGGATTCAAACATAGAGGGGAATAGTCTTATGAAGCTTCCTCCTTAACTACCTTGCATGTTAATCATTTTTTTTCATGAGGTCATGCAAAAAGGTGAATTGGGGGATGATGTTGGGCCTCATAATTGTTATAATTTCCTTACCTTATTTCTTAGTTTTTTTATTATTTTTGTAAGCCTTTTTTACATTTAGTTCATGATAATCTATGTAATATGGATCTTAGAAGCATTTAATGTATCTCTATTTTTCTATTTCTTTATGAACTAACTTGATTAAAAAAGTGATGTTTAATCCGGATCTTGGGGGGAGGCCCCCAAGATCTAAAAAGTTGAAATAGATCCGACAAGATCTGCAAAATTATAATGCCAGAAAAAAAGAGAGAACACAAAGAAAATAAAACCACAAAGAAACTTGTTTTATTAAAATAGAGAATAACTGTAGAAGCTACATTGTGGCGGACAATCTGTCCTTTTACAAAGTGAGGCTTGTTATTTATAGTCTTTTTTGAGATACAATACCATAGGTGGATACCATGGGCCAATACCATGGGTAGATACCACTTACAATACCATGGGTAAATCCTATGTGTGGATGAATACCATGGGTGGATACATACCATGGGTCACTTATAATACCATGGGTGAATAAATATCATGGGTGGATGAATACCATGGGTCGATGCCATTTACAATACCATGGGTAAATTCCATGGGTGGATGGATAACATGGGTAGATGAATACCATGGGTTGATGCCATTTTCCATTTGGATCATTCCTCCCTCCTTAAGAAGCAATGGTCCCCATTGCGTGAAGTTCCCTCCGGAGAAGGCTTTTTTGAATATGTAGAGCCACTGAAGAGAAGGGTTTTGTATAGTTAACCCATAACCGTGATGAACGAAGATCCGAGGATAGAGATACCCTGTAATGCTTGTGACCAACTGTGATATTGACAGTGTGCGGCCTAGCAAATGGACTTCGATGAAGTGTGGGTTTGTGGATGAACCAAAACCATGAAAAACGAAGATCCGAGGATAGAGATACCCTGTAATACTTGTGACCAACTGTGTGACTAACAGTGTGCGGCCTAGCAAATGGACTTCGATGAAAAAGATTTTGTGTGGTTGACCCATAACCATGATGCTGATTGTTGATGAAGTAGCAGGTGCCTACATAGCTTGGGGTGGGATGGCACGTCTCCAAATAACCCAAGCTGAATGCTGCTATGATGAAACTGATGAATGTGAAGCAGGTGCCTACTAAAGCGGGGTGAGAGGGCACGTCTCCAAAGGGAACCCGCTCCGAATGCTGCTCCAGATTTAAAATGAGCATAACTCGGTCAATATAACTCAGAATATTTATTATAACCTGTTTTTGGAAATGGAATGATCATTCTGCATCATCTCATGTGTTTGAAACCACTATCTGGAAACTCTAGACTCTCAGATTTGCGCTGGAACTGTCACGCCGTCACAAAATTTCTGAAAAAATAGTTGATTTTAAATCAACGATAACTCCCACATCCGGACTCCGATTCAACCGATTTTTTTTTTGAACTTGGGTGATTTTTCAAGAGGAGCTCAGATATATCTCCATTTATTTGAAATTTTGTACTAAAAATGGCGAAAAATGACAGGAGAGCCGCCGTCCATGAATTGTCGTCAGAAAAATTGCTTCAACATTGCTGATTTTGAATTAGCAATATCTCCCTCATCCGAACTCCAATTTGGCCGATTTTTTTTTTGAATTTGAGTATTTTTTCGCAAGGAATCCAGATATGGTCTTTTTTTTTTTGCAAATTTTTTACCAAAAGTTTCAGATCTGATCTAAAAACTCGCCGCCCAAAAACATTCATGGATTTTGCTGAAGATTGCTGCAAAACATTGAAGCTGAAATATGTTTCAAACCCTCATTCCCATGGAGGCGTAACCTGAATCTGATACCACTATCTGGATCTTGGGGGGGAGGCCCCCAAGATCTAAAAAGTTGAAATAGATCTGACAAGATCTGCAAAATTATAATGCCAGAAAAAAAGAGAGAACACAAAGAAAATAAAACCACAAAGAAACTTGTTTTATTAAAACAGAGAATAATTGTAGAAGCTACATTGTGGCGGACCATCTGTCCTTTTACAAACTAAGGCTTGTTATTTATAGCCTTTTTTGAGTCACAATACCATGTGTAGATACCATAGGCCAATACCATGAGTAGATACCACTTACAATACCATGGGTAAATCCTATGTGTGGATGAATACCATGGGTGGATACATACCATGGGTCACTTATAATACCATGGGCGAATAAATATCATGGGTGGATGAATACCATGGGTTGATGCCATTTACAATACCATGGGTAAATTCCATGGGTGGATGGATAATATGGGTAGATAAATACCATGAGTTGATGCCATTTTCCATTTGGATCATGTTTTACTCACGATTAAATCATATTTTAGACAGGGTTACTTGTCTCCTAGCTGGCACACAGTGTTCATTACGCTTGCGTTAATCCTAAGTCATATAACAATCCAGTGTTGTTGATTCTCCATTAATTAAGGACGGACTTGACTAATATCAGTGCAGATATATTAAAATCTCTTGTAACTTAAATGAGCATCATGATAATCTTCATATTCTAAGGATTTCTCTTTATCATAAATAGATTTATTGTTCTTATGTTCTATAGATATAGTACAAAGACTAGGAATTGAGCTTTGAGAGAGGTTGTTCAGTTGTAATATTATTGACATAAGTCATGAATCTAAGAAGGCATTGATTGTGACCGATTCTTTGCAATTTAATGAAAGCTTTTATTATTGAGAGTTATTTTGTTGTGTTTATTTCCTTTACAATACATTTCGATTCTAGCGATTTAGGCCCAATCCTCGAAGCAAAATTGTCTTTAATTGTATCATTAAATATGTCTTTTAATCTTTCGCTTCAATTATTTATTTGTTGAATCATTTTAAATTTTTAATTTCCACTTGGTTAAGTAATTTCTAAATTGCATGTTATGTTTTGAATATAAATTACAGTGATTTGTTGCATAGTGGATTTACTTTAGCTAATTCAGTTGGTGTTGTTGTTGCTTTATTGTTGTTTCTTGGAGATCATCATAGTATCAATATTTGTATTCTTAAACACCTTACTATAGTGTTTTATTTTGTTTTATAGCTTTTTTTCCTTAGGTAACAACTCAGCATTAGATCGTTTTTGTTTGTTGGTTCCTATAAAAATTATTTATGATTTGATGCTTTGAATGGTTTGGTTTAGTTGGAAGCATAAGTTCTTAGTTTTTTTATGGGTTGGTTAATTTATCATTAAGGTTTCGCTTTCTATTAGGATAATAGTGATTAGTTATACCAATATTTCCCTTGCATAAACTTGTGCGGATAACCTTGAAATATAAATTTGAGACCTCAGGTTGACAATATAATGTGTAATAGCTAGTTGGTCCTTTAGGAACGATCAATTAGCTCAACACCCTTTACTAACTATTTTGTGGTTCTATATCTATAATAAATCCTCATCTTCAACAAGAACTGGGAAGAGAACTTTTACCACATTCGTTAGGGCCTTGAAACCCTTAGCACAAACTATGTGCCATCTTTGAGAAATGCACCTTTCGCATGAGTTGGGTCTAATATCTAAGTTACATCATTGATGAGCAAGGAGTGCATGTGGATCCGGCTAAGATCCAAGTCATTCAGGATTGGCCAGCCTTGACCACTCTAATAGAGCTTCGGATCATTTTGGGTCTTATTAATTTTTATTAGATGATTGTCTTGGGATTCTCTCATATCACTTGGCTTTTGAGTCAAGTTACCAAAGGTGGAGCGAAAGAAAAGATTTTTGGTCTAAGTCCCAATGGAAGAAATTCATTGAGCTGAAGTGCTTCCTTTGCTCTACACCAATACTCACATTTCCAAACCTGCAACAACCATTTTAAATTAAGGTAGACACCTCTGACTGTGTTATTGGTGTAGTTCTCACACCGCTAGGGCATCCAGTGGCCTATCACAACGAGACACTTTCCGATATAATTCATAAATACCCCACCTATGATAAAGAGATGTATCCCATAGTGTATACTTTATAGAAATGGAAACATTACATTCTATAGAAGGAGACGGTCATCAATAGATCACCAACCCTTTAGTTTATACAGACATAAGGGAATTTGCAAAACGATCTCCATCAGAAATGGTCCACATTTTTTCAAAATTTCTATTTTAGAATTCAATATAAAATGGTCATCACTAATCGTGTTGCAGATTTCCTCATCGTCCCCCTGTTGCAACATTGACCATTGTTCTCAACTCTTGTGGCCACGAGATCTTTAGATGACCACAACTATATAAATATCATCTAGAGTTTTCCACCACATACTAGGTGATAGTGGATGTGAAGCGAGTTCTAGACTTCCACCTCTAGGACGCATTATTATGCTACCTAGGCCACCTTTGTCTTCCATCAACTGAGAGTCCTAAGTTGATTTTGGAGGCAAACTATACTTGGGTCACAAGACATTTTGGTGTAGAGAAAATTGTGGTCATATTACACAAATATTCTTATTGGCCAAAATCTTCAACATGATGTTACAAAATAAAGATCCTGCATTGCATGTGTCATCGCCAAACTAACCATTAAGAATAAATGACTATATACTCCTATACTTACTCCTATCCAACCTTGGGAATCCATATCCATGGAATATATATATGGCCTTCCTTCTACCAAGCATGGCAATCACTATGTATTGTGGTCATTGACATATTTTTTGAGATGGTCATATTGGTTGCCTACAAGAAGAGTATCACAATAGAAGTCACTATCAAAATCTTCTTTGAATGAGTGTGCGTACATTTTGGGATCCTAAAAACCATTATATAATATCGAGATAGAAGTTTCCTAAACACATTTTGGTCGATTCATTGGTCATTGTTGAAACCCAATTTCACCAAGTCAATTGCATTCCACCCCCACATTGATGGCCAAAAAGAGATCGTAATTAGGATGATCGTGCACATATTGCGCATGTACAACTCCAAGCATCCATGAACATGGGATGAGATTTTTCCCTATGTGCAACATAACTATAACAAAGCTCTCCACAACTTGACTGTCCATAGCCACTTTAAAATGGGCCTAGGATTTCAACTAGTATGTCCCCTTAATGTTGCACTGTTGTTTCCAACTACACAAGAATAATATACCCATATTCAGTTCGAAGTTGATAAAGCCACCAGGTTTATTGAGTGAATTCAGAACATCTGCCAATAGGCTCATGACATTTTGGATAAATACAATGCTAATTACAAACAACGACATGATCAACATTGGGTGCCACATATGTTTTAGGTGGGCGAAAAAGTTTGGTTACATCTACAGAAGGAACACCTTGTTAAATCCCATCAAAAACTTTGACCACTCAAATACGGACCTTACACCATCACCAAGATTGTGGGAGACAATTATTTTGAGCTCAATATCCCTCCATTCCTTGGCTTGCACCCCATATTCAATGTGGACCTCCTTCGGCCATAATTTCCACCATTGCTGGACACATCAAAAAATGTTGAGCAATTGACACCAATAGAGCTCAACCCATACTGCATTAAACAAACCATAATTGATTGGATCATGGACACAGAGATTAAGAACAATTGTAAATGAAAGATCCAACTGTATAGATTTGTCAAAGTTGTTCCCCTCTTGAATTAGGGCAACCAGTTCACTAGGGGCCAAGTTCAACAGAAGTTTCTCCATCTCATGGAGGCACTCAACATAATGGAGTTCATTTTTTTCTAAGGGGGGAGGACTGATCCAGGTGGATACCCACCTATTCCAATTAGACCTCCAACACTGTTTCTTTTGGTTTCCTTAATTGCAGCACAATTTACTATTTTTGGCAATTTTTCGAGTTTTGAACTTCTAGAGCCGCTTTAAGGCCCTAAACAATATTTTTTTTTAAAAGCGGGCAAACCTTTGGCCTACGATAGGGGTTTGCAGTCAAAAATTGTATTCCTTGGATATATCTTTCTAATGAAGTATTATACGCGTCAAACAGAGATCATATGCCAAAGTTACGACCCTGGGAATTTGATGTACCAACCCCAACAACTCCCACAAAATTTTGGCACTTCACCTCTTCAGGTTAGGTTTTTGGATGTTTAGGGTTTTCTCTTGTTTCTCAATAATAAAATGGCCTTCAAGCCTCATTGTAACATAGTTCAGAGACATATAGTTTTCACAGCTCTTCTCAAAGATAATTTATCATCGCTTGAGCTAGTTTATTTCCATTCTGCATGTAAACAATTTTCAGTGTCTATTATTAATGAATTAAAGTTCAGTTTTTGTTGTAACTCTATGTTTTTGTTTAAATCTATTTATTATTTTCTTCCTACATAAATATGGATCACGTCATCTTTCTATTTCCTTAAATTCTTTTCAGGTATACATTTATTACTCATTTAAGGGTTTGTCCATGTTAGCAATGCCACATGGCATATCTATATGTAAAGATATTTCCTCTAGATATGTAAAAAATGCATTGAATAAAATGGTCTATATCCAAAATCCTTCACATTATGGGCATGTTTTAAAACATGTATAAAATTCCTAAAACAACGTGTCCTTACCCCCAAGTGCCTATAATGTGAAATATACTTAAAAATATGTGAAAATGAGTCATCCCCAAAAGTTATTAGCCTCAAATCCTCCTAAAATTGAGCAGTCCTCCTAACATGTAGAATTGGCCTCAAACAATGTGTCCCTACCGTGAAATACCTCAAAATGTCAAATGATAACTCCAAATATGTGAAAATGTGTCATTACTCAAAGGTTCTCTACAAAGGGGAAGCAACCCTTGAAATATGTGAAAGCTCTTCCATTATTGTTATTTACCACCCAATGTTTACCTCAATAATTCTTAGTCATCACCTTAAAGAAGGTATTAAATTTTAAGTGGGCATTTGGCTAGGGATCAAAGCAACTTAATGCCACATGGCACCTTTTTAAGAAAGGATTTGTTCTTTTTTTTTGTAATTAATCATTTTTTTTGTCATTACATGTGCTCTAGAGTGTAGTATGAAGTATATGTAGTGTTGGTAAATGTGTGTGAACATTTAAATGTTAGCTTAATTAATTATCAAATTTTAAAGTAATAAAAATAATAAAAATCAATTTGTGATATTGTAATTTTGTTTTTATGAATAATTTTAAGAATAATTTTTGGATAAAAGAAAATCATAATATATGTAACACATTAAAATATATAACATGTAAATAGTAGCTATAAATTAAGATCCATTTACCATATAAACTAAATAATGATTATGTAATGTTCACAGGTGCTCTGTTAAAGCACTCAGTGATTAACACTCAGTGATGTGAAGTCACTAGTTCAATTCTCTGCCCCAATCGGGGTGATATATTGGACATGATGAAAGATGCAGTCCTACCAAGCTTACAACAAAAAAATAATGATTATGTAACAATATTTAAACTTAATTAATAAGCACATAAAACTAATACTTACAATATAACAAGATTCTTAATCATGAATGTTAACGCCACTTTAGGATGAATATCATTAATGAATATCATTAACTTGTAAAAGGCTTTGTTATAATAACATGACTTATCAATATGACATGCCCAAAATCCTTAACTCATTTCACAAGCAAAATATTTTATTTTAATTTAATTTTATAACATTTTTTTAATTGAATCTAAAAGCAAAAAGTTAAAAATAACTTTTAAAATATATTTAAACCCCCTATTCTCATTACAACTAAAAATATTCCACGGATATTATATAGAGACTAAATCAATGTTTTAATAAAATTTAAAATGAGAATACTTATATATATATTATTTAGAATATAAAATATAAACTATTATTTTTTTAAATATAGAAATAATAATATAAATAGAATATAATATAAATAATATTATTAAGAACCAACATAGATTCATCTTAATTAAAAATCTATTTAGTGATGAAAGGAATCAAATTGATTGAGTATAAAAGAAATTTCAAATTTTACACTAAAAAAATATTTGTATTTTGTGAAATTTAATCTTTCTCAATATTTGATAGATCTCAAATTAAAATAAATTTATACCAATTTTAATTAAATTACAAAAAATAATAATTAAAAATAAATATCACTAAAATTTTCAAAATTTGTAAATCCGAACCAAAAACTTTTACATCAACCTAACATTACCATAAGATAAAGAAAATAACAGGAATATCAACTTGTTTGATTAACTACTATTATTATTAATAAAATAACAAGAATATCAACTTGTTTGATTAACTATTATTATTATTAATAAAATAACAAGAATATCAACTTATTTGATTAACAATTATTATTAATAATAAATGGAGTGTAATGTTAAATAGTTTGCAAGGGTTCTCCTATGAAATGGTGTTATGTTAAATAGTTTGCAAGGGTTCTCCTATGAAATGGTTTTATTTTAAAAGATAGCTTTATTTCATTTTGTGAATATTAATTTTCAAATTTTTGTTGCATGTATAAATATTACAGAGTTTTAATGAAATATAATTTTTTTTAAAAACTGAGAAGATTGCTTGTTATTATTATAATATTTTTCTATTTTTAATGGATATACTTTTTTACTATAAATCTAAAAATTCTATAAAATAATTATATATTTTTCTTCAAAAATAAATGGATGATGGGAAATAAGATTAAAGCCTATTGAATTGAGTAACTAAATCAACATCATAGAGAATGAGGAGAATCTATGTACAATGAAAGACATATAATCAAGTCATTCATCAAGGCATTATAATGTTTTAAATAGATAGATTTTCAATTAAAAACATTGTCAAGGCCATGCTTGTAAAAGAGGCTAATTTTTAATCTCGAAAAAATAAAATGTTACCAATAGCGCTACTTTTTGAAATAAATATTAAAATATGTGACATTTAAGAAAAATAAAACTTTAGAGGTTTCTCATCATGTTTGTAACATTTTCTTATTCTTTTTATGACTAGTGGAATTAGCAACTGTGATGCTCTTTTCCTCAGATGACACATGACACTGGGTTGATTCATCTTCTCCCACTATAGTCACTAGTCATACCACAAATTCCCCTAAAATTGACAACTTCATAATATTTACACAACATGCTTTTTCAAATGATCTACACCCTCGAGGCTATCAAGTTCGTAAATATATTACATGAATAACATCAAATCCTTTAAAATTCAAATTCGCATCCAGAATCAAGGAGAGTTTAACAACCTCAACGATAATGTCTTCTCGTGTAAAACACTTTCCCTTTTCCAAATATTATTTCATCAAAAATCATGGAAATATTATTAATCCATAAAAACAAAGACATGGAAAACCTCACAATGAACTTGTTTTTTTTTTACCTTTTGCTTCATAAAATAATCAAGTTTGGAGGTGAAATCCCACGTTTCTAGCGAAGCCTTTTTCTAATGATTCATATTCTCTATTAAGCAAATGCTAAGTCATATACTAATATTTCCTTTTAGAGTGCCCTAGAATCCTTGTCATGTGGAGAACTCCTTTATCCCTTTTCGATGAATAAAGCGGGTCATATGCCCACTTATCGTCCTTTTATTTCCTATGATTATTTTTAAGTATGAATTTATTATTCATTCGAGGATTTTACCATGTCAATAAATTTACATGAAATATCTACATGCAAACATCTTTCCTCTAAATATATAAAGAATGTGTTAAATAAAATTTTCTAAATCCAAAATATTTCTCATTTTGGACATGCCTTCAACCATGTATAAAATTCCTCAAACAATGTGTATTTGCCCCAAAATATCTCAAATGGTGAAATATACCTCCAAATATGTGAAAATGTGTCATTCACAAAATTTATCAAACTAAAATCCTCTTAAAGTTTAACATGTCTCTAAACATGTAGAAAAGGCCTCAAACAATGTCTTTATGCCCTCAAATATCTAAAAAAGGTGAAATATGCCTCCAAATATGTGAAAATGTGTCATTTTCCATAAGTTCTCTTCAAAGGAGAAACATGCCTCTAAATTTGTATAAGCTCTTCCATTATTGTTATTTCTCACCCGAACTACCTCGATCAAACCATCAAAGAGGGTATTCAAACTTAATTGGGTCTTTGACTAGGGATAAGTGCAACTTATTGCCACATGGATCCCTTTCAAGAAGGGATTTCTTCATTTTGTTGTCATTAATCCTTTTGTTAGCTACCTTTCATGTTTTGTAGCTCCAATGAGACAAGTATTTCCTCTTTTGAAATTGACCTCTTGCCCACATCCCCCTTCCACTTGGCTTAGGTCCTAGATTCAACCCAAGAAAGGGCTCTCCATCAATGATGAAAAAATATGTGAGATACACCATATATTTTTTTCTCAAATGTTTGTAAAGTGTGTCCAAGAAGAACCTGGGGTGAAATGTCTCTAAAAAACCCCAAATCATCAATAATCCTTTAAACCTTGATCCCTTCCTTATAGGACAAGAAGTGTTGGATCAAGTTAGGACAAGGTGCATGGCCACCAAATCTCTCTCCATAAATTATAACTACCGTTGAACTCCAAGGATGTCCTAAAGAATTAATGATAGATGAAAACCCAATAAAATACAAAATAACCTTTGTAATTTTTTCATATGTTAACAAAACATTAAAGAAATCACTACTATCGAAAACTATTGGATGGTCCTTTCCCACCCATTGAATCATTGGGAATCAACCTTTCTTTTCCATAATGGAATCACATTGGCACTTCAACATTCTTTTACAGATGCATTAATTTTTGCAATTCCTACTTTTCTTGAGAATATAGGATAGGAAATGTATGTCATCAAACAACTAGACATTTCTTCTCTCAAGAATGAAATACCATTGCCTCAAAGTTAAAATATAAAAAATATCCAAAGTTTATTTTCTCACATAACCCTAACAATGCAATCTAGAAATTTTTTTAACAAAACCAACTCTTAAATTACCTCAGCGAAAGTAATGGAAAGAAACACATTTAAGTTTTGATTGTATTGATCATATGCTTGTATCAATAACCATTTGGAGTTCATTTCCAATCACACCATTCTTGTTGTTCTTACATGAATATTCTTTGCTTTAGTTAGAATTCTTTGCTTTAGTTTCTCTAACTAAAAAAGGGGTATTCTAATCTGAGTAAAAATTCGATGTATGTTATCAAAGACAAATACGATGTATGTTATCAAAGACAAATTTTAAGAAAGGATTTGCAATATATGCAACAAGTATTTTGTAATCATGTCTCTAATATCATCTTCCTTATTTAAAAATCTTGCAATGAAATATTTTCCTGCAACATGGAGATCTCAATTTTGTTTAACACTTGTAAAATTTTAACTTCAATATGTTTATTAGTTGAAAGAAAAATCAATCATGGCTTGATGGGGAATGAAAGTGGGTAGCAAATATTGCATCCATTAAGGTTCAAGTTTTTCCAAATGTTATGGAAGTGCTTTTACTTACACTTGTGGTTTGTGTACCACCATACACAACCACAATTACACTCACATGGGATAGTTGGAGAAGTGCAAATCCTAATCAAAAAACATTAATTGGAAACAGGTGCAAATTCTAGGTGACCTCGTGAGAATGGAAATCTAAATGGCTAATGTAGGTGACCTTGTGAGAATGGAAATCTAACTTGCAATTTCTTAGCCAGAGATAACCACAATGAATAGTAATTATCCCATAGTGCTAATAATGTTTAAGACTAAATATAAATATTGAATAACGAATATTAAATAATTTTGGTTGAATAAATACATCTCACCATTGTATAACAAAATGTAATCAAATCAAGAACAAAAGATGTCACATAGGTATAAAGGAGCCTACTCATTGAATGTTATTACAACAAGCCATCCCACATGAGAATTGAAATTAGGTAGATAAGATAATGTTCCATTATCCCAACCACTTAATCTAAACAAACAAGACAAATAATAAGTATTTTATAATAACACAATAATATATCTTAAATGACAATTCTTAATAGAAAAGTATTCTCACTTTATATATATGAGTAATTGAAAAATACCAATATAATTATAACAGATATAAATATAAAATAAAACCCTCATTCATAATTTTTATTCATACATTTATATAGCTTTCCCAAGATTACCTATGCCAATTTATTGTCTACGGAAAAGGTACAACTCAAAAGGAAAGGTGGACATTGCTAAGAAATGCCTTTGGAGGTGTTCGAGGACAACTTAAATACTTAGGACCAATATCAGCTCCGTTGAGGAGTAAAGTTCCATTAATTTGGCTTCCTCATTAACGTAGGAATGAAATTCTTTATTTAGCGACGTTGCCTAATAATGCTTCCACCTTCATGTAATATTAGAATTTTAAAGCAAACATTGTTAAGATCACAAATTTGATTATTTACAAACAAATCGTGCAAATAAAAAGTTACCATTAAAAATTCAACCAGCAGTGAGAATAGAACCCATGAAGCAATGGCAATGAGCACCATACAGCATACATATGGAACATAAGTTAGCTAAAAATGTGCAGATTAAAATTAATATATTGAAATAAATTAGAAAAATAAAAAAGACGGTTGAGAGGCAGAAATATTATTTTATATGAAGTGAATTTTAATATGCTATTTTTATAATAAATTTTTTAAAATAATTTAAATTTAAGCAGAAATATTATATTATATGAATAAGTGAATTTCGATATGTTATTTTTATAATTAAATTTTTAAAATAATTTAAATTTATTTATTGTGAATTATATAAAAATTTTAAAATGGCTCAGTTTAATTTATATAAAAAATAATACTTTTTATCAAAATTAAGAATTGTAATTTTTTTTGGGTCTAAAACACATTTTTTTTTATCAATCCATAAATGAATTAATCATTTTAAAAATCTATGAAAAACACATTGGTCATTTAAATTCTACAAATTATTTAGCTTACTAGCCGGTGCTAACCATACTTACTCATCTTGCTGCCTTTTTTATTTACTTTCAAATCATTGTGAAGGGACCGTAGAGAAAGCGGCTTACCACCTTCGCCATATTGCCGACAACCAATTCTTCTTTTCCTTACCTTCTAGCTAGCTCTTTTAAGGGATTCATTAAAAATAGAAATTTACAAATTATTTAGATTAAATTTAAGTTTTTAAAAATCTAAATTTTTAATTAAAATTAACAAAAAAAAAATTAAAATAAAAAATATTTTTAATTTATTAAAATATATTTAATAAATTAATAAAACTACAATTTTAAAAATTCAATTCTCAAATTAACCATTAATTTTATAATTAAACTTTCCAATCCACTAATAAAAATATTTAAATCTCGATTTTCAACAGACATTTCCCAATTCCTATGCAAGAAAAAGTAAAAACAACAACGATACAAAAATCAGAAAATTGATAATATTGATGAAGTTAAACAACATCCACAAGCAAGAGCAAAAACAACAACGATACTTCGTTAAAAAACGAGATACAGAATATTGAGAATAAGCCTAGCGAGCGCTTCAATCTATTCAAACACGCTTCCAGTCAAAACTAATTTGTTTTTTTTTTTTTTTGAACATCCCCTCTCTCATGTGTCAATAAAACAGCTTCTTCATTTCCCCGGTAATGGAACAGCCCCACTGTTTTAATTACTTGG
Source organism: Pinus albicaulis (assembly GCA_034641835.2). Classification (NCBI taxonomy): domain Eukaryota; kingdom Viridiplantae; phylum Streptophyta; class Pinopsida; order Pinales; family Pinaceae; genus Pinus; species Pinus albicaulis. The sequence continues at coordinate 1,091,920,511 of CM076572.1, read as the reverse complement.
CAAAACTTGAAAACGCATCCAAAATTTGAGAAACGTTCAAATCTACAGCATCAACTCCACCGTGAAAGCATTCACAGTGTCTGACTCAGCTGATTTCCATTGTTGCCATTGATTAGATGGTTCACCAGCACTTTTCACATTACAGGTATCATCCTTTAACTTGAAGGGTCAAACCACCTTCTGCCGCTGAATACTGAATACCTTGCCAGCTACATAGTCGTTGGAGATTGCCCTTCCTCGGCCCCCGCCCTTCCTCTTCCTCTTGCGCGATGTAATCGCGTCACCAACCCACCATGCGACTGTGGAGGAAACTGACACCGAAACCTCCTTTTTCAGATGAAAATTTACCAAACAACCAGATTTAATTATCTCACATAGTCCTGCCACTAGGTCAGGAAATTCTACTAACAGCCCATCTGAGACTACCTCAGCAAAAGTAGTGGCAAACAACATCATTTCTTTTTTATTGTGAGGGTCAGGTGTTTGTATCAGTAACTGCTTCTTCTCCTTTTCCCATCGCACCATTCTCGTTGTTTTCACATGAATATTCTCTGCTTCACCAGCTTCTCTTGCCAATAAAACAAAATATCGCATCACGAGTGGTTCTCTCACTACATAGACTGGACAATCCAAAGGCCCTTTCACAAGCTGATGTCTCTTATTAACTGGAATTTTGAAGGTAGGTTTAGATAAAATATGCACAGAATTGAAAAGGAGGAGTTGTTGCTCTCGGGTGAGTATTGCTACACTCAAATGGAGAGATCAGTCTACGTTCACTTTACATTCATGAATCAGACATTACATCTTTAAGTACATCACTAGAAAACAGACATTACATCTTTAAGTACATCACTAGAAAACAAGAAGTTGCAAACAGACCCCTAAATTCTAGGAACAAATCTTAAACTAAGGAGATAAGTTACAACTTATGTAACCTTTTCTCCATTAATACATAAATAATATAATTATTTTCAACTCCCCCCTTAAACAATTCAAACTTCACACGTGCAAGAGGCTTAGTAAAAATATCAGCCATATTGTCACAAGTTTTACAATATTCAACAATGATTTCTTTTGACTGTAGTTTTTCTCTAACAAAATGGAACTGAGTGTCAATATGTTTAGTGTTTTTATGAAACACTAGATTGTATACTAGTTTAATGGTACTCTGGTTGTCGCTTTTGATAGAAGTTGAGTTTTTCTGTTCTTCTCCCGCATCATTGAGGAGCCTTCTCAACCAGATTGCTTCACACCTTGCTGCACACAATGCTTGGTACTCAGCTTCACATGAAGATAATGCTACAGTGCTTTGCTTTTTGTTGCTCCATGCAATGACCCCGGATCCTACGCTGAATGCGTAACCTGTGATAGACCTTCGATCATCCAGGTTACCTGCCCAGTCTGAATCTGAAAAACCTGCTAGAGTAACATCAGATGAGTCAGTATATAAAATGCCATAATTATTAGTACCACAAAGATACCTCAACACGCTTTTTGCTGCAACCCAATGACTTTTAAGTGGTGTTGACATGAATTGACTCAACACACTAACAGAGTATGCCAAGTCTGGTCTAGTTGTTGTGAGATATATCAAACTCCCAACTAGCTGTCTGTACATAGTGGCATCCACCTCCTTAGTGCCATCGTCACTTCACAACTTCAAATTTTGCTGCAATGGTGTTGCTGTTGACCTACACTGATCCATGCCAAATTTTTCCAGCAGACTTCTGGCATACTTTCCTTGAGTAAGAAAAGTTTGTCCAGTATCTCTCCATACTTCCAATCCCAAACAGTAATGGAGACTTCCGAGATCTTTCATTTCAAAAATTTGTGCCATCAGATGTTTGATTTCTTTGATTAAATTATCTGCACTACCTGTTATGATCATGTCATCCACATACAAAGAAATCAAAATAATTTGCCCCTGTTTATTGTACTTGGTATACAAATTTGGGTCATTCAAACTCCTATGAAAACCATGCTCTAAAAAGAAAGAATCAATCTTTTCGTACCAAGACCTAGGTGCTTGTTTTAAGCCAGATAGTGCCTTTTTCAATCTGCAAACAAGATGTTCCTACCCCTTCTTTACAAACCCTTCAGGATGTACTAAGTAAATTTCTTCTTTTAATTCACCATTTAAAAATGCAGATTTAACATCAAGCTGGTGTAGCTCCCAATTGTGTTTTGTTGCTAAGGAAATAAGCATTCTGATAGTGTTTAACTTTGCTACAGGTGCAAAGGTATCATCAAAATCTATACCTTCTTGCTGTGAGTACCCCTTTGCAACCAGCCTAGCTTTTAGTTTTTCTATACTTCCATCTGCATTCATTTTTGGTTTAAACAGCCATTTACATCCTATGGGTGTTTTATCTTTAGGCAGTTCAACTAAATCCCAAGTTTTATTTCTAATGATAGATTCAATCTCTTCATTCATTGTAGCCCTCCATGCCTCAGATTGACTAGCTTCTTTGTAATTAGTGGGTTCTACAATGTTCAAAATATTTGACATCAAAGCATAGTCTTTCAATCTGGATGGTTTTTGAGTCTTCCTACCTGATCTCCTTGGTAGGGGACTTACCTCAAATTTGTTTTATTCAGATTTATTTGGGCTTGCATTATCACCTTCTTCCTGTTCTTCTTTCTGCTCTTCTTTCTGCTCATGTTTCTGCGCCTGTTCACGTTCATCTTCGCTGCTTTCCTCCATCAACAATGGAATGTGCCAATCATCATCACTGTCATCTTTCCCTCCTTGAACCTGTTCATGAAACACTACATCCCTGCTTGCAAATATCTTATGAGACTCAGGATTGAACAACTTATATGCCTTAAATTCAGTGCCATATCCAACAAAGATGCATTTGATAGCTTTAGGGTCTAATTTCTTCCTATCAGCTTTGGGTATATGGGTAAATGCTTTTGACCCAAATACTCTTATATGATTTACTGCTGGTTTGAGTCCATATAGAGCTTCAAAAGGGGTTTTGAAGCCAAGATATCTGGTAGGACTTCTGTTCTTTAAATAGACAGCAGTATTAATATCTTCTGCCCAAAAACTATTAGATAGACCCTTACCTTGTAACATGCTCCTTGCGCACTCCACTAAGGTTCTGTTCTTGCGCTCTGCCACTCCATTCTACTGTGGTGTGTGTGGCACTATAAACTGCTGAACAATCCCATGAGATTTGCAGAATTTCATGAATTCCCCTGACCTGTATTCTCCCCCTTGGTCAGAGCGGAGAATTTTTATACTTTTTCCAAACTGTTTCTCCACCAAGGCTTTAAATTCTATAAAATACTGGAAAGTCTTACTCTTTTTACTCAGAAAATAAACCCATGAATATCTAGTGCAGTCATCAGTAAATAAAAGAAAGTAATATGCTCCACCTAGTGACCTCGTCTGCATAGGTCCGCATATGTTAGTATGCACTAATTCTAGGATATCTCTTTCCTTCCTTCTATCATGCACAGGAAACTCTTCTCTATGCATTTTACCTAAGGCACATCCATCACAATTTAACTGAGTACTGTGAAAGATAGGGAGTCCCTCGACCATACCTTTTCTCTGTAATAACATGAAGTCCTGCAAATTCAAATGATCGAATCTCTGGTGCCAGAGTTTTTCGGCTGTCGATCCACCTGCAACCATGGCTTGCTGTGGTATACTTTTTACATCCAGTCTGTATAGGCTCCCTACACGCACGCCTGTTGCAACAATTTCTTTCCTGCAATCCTTTATGACACAATGAGTCTTAAAGAATTCGACTTGCATATCTTGATCAGTTATCATGGATACAGATATCAAATTTTTCTTAATTCCGGGTACATATAAAACATTTTTAAGACGACTGATATCACCATTTGATAACTTTACCGGAATATCCCCATAGCCTTTAATCTCGTATCCACTATCATCTCCTAAATAAAATTTTGATCCATATGTACTTTCTTCAAGAATTTCAAAACATTCCTTCTTACCTGTCATGTGAGAGGATGCACCAGAATCGACATACCAGATGTCGTCCTCATTAGATGTTGTAAGGGTACAGTGTGATGTGAATAGTCGAAATTCGTGACTGAAATCTTCATCTTCTTCAACAAAGTATCCTTTGTGCTTCGTCGTCGCCAAATTTTTCTTTGCATCATCTGCCTGCTTCTTAAGGCATTCAATCTGTATATGACCCTTCTTTCCACAATAATAACATCTTTTTATAGGATTATTTACAGACATACCTCTGTACGGACTCTTCTGCGATGTACCTCCTCCTCTCTGTTGTTGTTGCTGTTGTGACTATGATTGCTGTTGTGGTAGCTTCCCTCTGAATGATCGTCGTTTCGCCATCAGAGCAAGATCATCGCTCTGGGGTTTCAAATTCTGTCGCCGCTCCTCTACTTGCAGTAAGATCCCTGTCATATCTTCAAATGTAGGAGCTTTCTCTCTTGCCGCCAATCCAGTGATGAACATTTGATATTCATCTCTCATCCCATTCAACGTGATTGTGACAAGATCAGAGTTAGACACCTTCTCTCCGATGTCTCCCAATCCGTCTTTCACATCTTTAACTCATGCGATGAATGCAGCAGTAGTCTCACTTTCATCCATTTTCATTGAAAACAGCTTGCCTATGAGTGCCATAATTCGATTTGTGTTCTGGGTCTGATATAAACTTTTGATGGTCATCCAGATTTCCGCGGACATTTTACACTCTCTGATATGTGGGATAATGTTGTCCTTGATGGACATCTTCAGCAACACTTTTTCTTTGTTTTCTCGCTTATCCCATTCTTGCTCCTATGTAGTCGCTCCTGTGACAAAATTTGGTCTCTGCTCATCTCCTGTAACTATCGACCATGCATTCGCACCCTCAAGCAAGGTCTGTATCTTAAACTTCCAATTCGTGAATTTAGATCCATCGAGTTTTCCAGACTCGTGGAGATATGATTCCATAGTGTTACTCATTTTGAACTAATCTACGAGTAAATGAATCTACCCAACTGATTCAGAAAAAAAAAAAAAATCAATACCTGTCAGATCTTGACAATCGATCTGCCACTGCTCTGCTAGTTCTCTTGATGCACTCACTGTATCTTCGATTCAGATCCAGCAATATCTGGAAAATCTGCAAAATAATCTTGCTTCAATGAGAAAATCCACTGTCTCCCAATACAGCCACAAAATTGATGCGATCTTCCTCTCCCGGATAGATCTGCAACTTTTCTGGTCTGCAACTTTCCGCAGATCTTCCACCGAAGCGAGGCTTTCCGCGGATCTTCCACTGAATGTGAGGTGGCGCCTTTCTGAGCGAAAAAATCGCGCCCAAAACAGAAAATATGCAAGGAAAAATCCTGGCACTAGTTTTCTATGCGCTTCCGCACCAATCCCGTGATTTGGCGTTTTGGCGCGAGTATGGGCCAAACAGACGCGCCAATTGCGCTTCTTGGCGTGACTGTCAGCAAAGAAAGTGCGCCAACTCCCTTCTGCTCAGAGATTAAAAAATCATCTGAGTCTGTGAGCCAGGTGTTACTGCAGTCCACCTGCTCAATTGAGCACAAAGCTCTGTGAGCACACAGCTCTCGTGTACATCCGGCCACAGAGGCACTTTTAGCCACGAAGGCGATTCAACCACAAAGGCGATAAAAGATCAGGCTCACCCAATCTGAGCTCTGATACCAAGATAAAATATGCACAGAATTGAAAAGGAGTTGTAGCTCTCAGGTGAGTATTGCACCTGGAGACTACACTCAAACGGAGAGATCACTCTACGTTCACTCTACATTCATGAATCAGAAATTACATCTTTAAGTACATCACTAGAAAACAGGAAGTTGCAAACAGACTCCTAAATTCTAGGAACAAATCCTAAACTAAGGAGATACGTTACAACTTATGTAACCTTTTCTCCATTAATACATAGATAATATAATTATTTTCAACTGGTTTTGCAAGATATGAAATAAGTATTTTGTACAGTCCCATCCCCAATATCCCCTCCCCTAGTGTCATCTTTTTCCAAGGCATCATATTGTCTGGAGCAGAGATCTCAATTCTTCTCACCGCTTGTGATAGATTTTTAACTCCAAGATTATTATAAAATGAAAACAACACATCCAAAGGTATTTCAAGATTACAGGGATTCGGCTGCCAAGTAAAATTTAATCTTGCTGAATATTCTTTGAACAATTCTTTCAGCTGCAAGTCATCAGGGACAAATGCTTTGTCTCCCATACAAATACGAATATCTCCATCATCTGTGCATACTGGCACTTTACAGTGACCATCGGTTTTAAGATATTGCTTTATACGAGAGAAGGAAGATGACCAGTTTTGAACAATATGCTTCCACACCAAAAAACATTATGATTTTAATATACGATGCCTGGAATTCCCTGCCCATTCCCGCCACAGGGAGCAGTAGTCTTCCATTCGTGGATGGTTGGGTACACCCAAAGATTTGGAGAAGAATTCAAGTAGAAATGGCTCATCATACCAGCCTTCCAATACCTTCAGCCTTGATTTGAAAATGCCATTCACATCAAGGACAAAACATGAACTTGCATCATGCCAACCATCATTTGGAATCCAAATTTTTAACACCGTCCTCTCATGAGGCTTCCATTTTGAAGCATGTAGATACTTATACATCCTTTTAATAGCGTTAAAATCTTGATGCATTTGAATATGATGATCAACAATTATGTCACATCCTTTTCCAAACTCAGTGACAACTCCCACCTTTTTAAGAGTGTCCTTGAATTCATGAATAGTTTTTCCATAGTAGTCCTCATCAATAAAGGGAATATCATCATCTTGAAGGGGAGAAGATTTTTCCTTGGAATCAAATAGGAAATACCTGGCTAGAGATTTGAAGCCTCTGGATATTGTTGCTAGCCATCTGCCTTCCGAAATACTATGTAGAAAAGTATCAGGCAACTTGCGTTTCTTTTTCAAATATCAGATCCACTCCAACAGAAGAAATGCATTCTTCTTTTTCAAAGCATGGGAAACAGCGGGAAGCTTGGCATTCGGAGGAAATAGCTCTGGAATATCTACAACATCGAGGTCTCTTCTAAAAAAATGAAACCAAATAATTATCTGAATACATCCAACCTCTTCCACAAGATTGGAGCATAATGGAATCTTTAGAAACCAAATCATTGTCCGAATACATCAAATCTTCTGCACGAGCTGGTAGTTTAAGGTAATCTTCAGAAGTGTTTCAAAATCCATAGTTCAGGGATTCTTTTCCATTAACTTGGCCCACTTACCCATTGATGCAGGCACGAGAAACCTTCGAGAGTGTTGTTCCCTGATTACATACCCATTTTCAACTACCAAGGGAATATTCTTGCAAAAACTGGCAAGCTGTTTGTATGAGATGTAGTTATTTGCATTGGAATAGTGCAAAAAATGTGCAGTGTTGATAACAAGTTGCCTGTCTTCCGATTTCGATACAACATCCAGTAGCCGCTCAGCAAACTTTAAGGTAGAAAGTTCTGTAATTTCAGCATGTTGTTTCAACCACTCACACAGTTTCTTACTTTCCTTGGGATCCAGATTTGCAATTTCTTTCTGAGTAGATTCGGGCATGAAGTAACATTCGACGGCACTTCCAAGTTCTACAGACCATTTTGTAAGCCACAATATTTGTGATTCCTTCGACGAGAGATAAATTCTGTTGTGGCTTGCAGCACCTAATACACTAGCCAAATCTGTGGTTTTGGAGGAACTTATATACTTCAACAAAGGAGCATCTTGCGGGTGACTTGAAAGTCCCTCCCAATTTTCAGCAACAAAACAAAGAAGTTCAACATACAAATCTTGAGGAAGGCCTTCCAACCAACCAGACGACTGAATATAGGGTACATACCAATTATAAGACACGCGAGCTACGCCCAAGAAATTTAAACTATTATAAAACTCTTCTTTATCAAGGGAACAATGGACTATGTGTACATTACGACAAAACAGATGGGCTTCTTGGCTTTGCTGACCTTGTTTACTTTCTCTCTCAAGAATGTGTTTAAACGTTGGGAGTATGGTCCGAGCTTCTGTTGGCTTACAAAAAAAATTACCCCCAAAGCTTGCATTGCATAAAATCACATTCTGTGCTTTTAATTGTGCCTGACTGGAATCTCTGACTTGTATTAGCTGTGGATAACAAGGAAAATCACATTGAAGGTACCCAAAAACCCGAATTTTTGAAGATAAGGTTGAATTAGCAGTTATTAGAGTATGAAATGCTGAACAAAATGTTAACGGGATACAGTGAAGAATTCCCTGGTTCCATTTGCTATTGAAAATGATGCTCTCTCTTGATGAAACCAGTAGAAAGTCTGATTGTATAATGAATGGAAATCCAATGACCATTTCGGTTGGATGTAAAGCATAGATACCCGCAGGTACCATATTTCCTACTGTAAAGCGTTTGCCCAGTGGAAAAGCTAATTTAATAGCCCATTTTGCAACATCTTTCCTCTGCTCAACCCGATACTCATTTTCCACGGGAAACCATTGCTTCCACATGTAATAATTGCATTGTCTCGTCAAAAATTGATCTTCTTCTACTAACAAATGCAGAAGGAAGGATTCGCTGTCATTGCTCCCAGACATTTGAATGTCAGTTTGTCGTATAACAGAGATTGTAAAAATTCAGTGAAGTTCACCGTGTTTCAGCTCACGAACAGAGAGCTTCTTTATCTTAGACATAAACAAAAGAACTTCAGGATGAATACTTGAGAGTTGTTTCTTTACAGCTTCAACCTTCTCAGGACGTAGGGGTAGAAATATAACAGTATTGGGAAGCTGGCAACCATAAATTTCTTCGAGTTGTGCAGTGCATGGCTTGTCTTCTATCCATTTGAGGATAATATACCCAATATTAACATCAGGGGGAGGAATTTCATTGAATCTTATCTTATATCCGTTGTTGAATATGCAGGGCTGGCTTGTGACGAAGAAAACGCTCTTAAATCCAATGCCTAAAATGAAAACAATAATTTTCCTTTCAATTAAAAAAATAAAAACCACACAACCATCTAATTGCACTGATATCTAATTTAGAAACAAGGCAAATGTTTGTTTCATTGCAGGAACAGAGTGACTGAAACATATGTTTAATACCTTTTTCTCCAATATAACCACCTCCCTTGTCATTCGTTTTGGTAGATGTTGGAGAACAGTAATTTCAACCAACCCCGCCGACAAAATTTAATGCAAGAGATGTCTAGGTGTTTCTCGAGACTTCTTAGCTTCAAGAAGAAGCTATGTCCACTGACATTCCATAATCTAGAAGCTTCTCTGCTTTGTATAAATATCTATTCCTGGTAATGCAAATAAAAAGTTAAGTTATTGTGTTATGTTTTCTTTCATGGTATCAGAGCTCCTTCGGGGAGTCTTTTGTTTCTTACATGGTATCAGAGCCAACGGTTTCAGCTTGGTGAGTGTTTGCAGGGGTGAGTGGCTGCAGTAGATTTTGTTGAGTTGCGGTGGTGTCTCGTAAGGCAGATTAGGCTATATTGTCAGCAAAGCACACCAGTGTGAGCTCAGAGCCAGAGGAGGGCTCGTTGGTTATTGAAGCTCAATCATGTAGTGAATTGGAAAAGTAGAGAAAAAAAAAACACATTTTGAAAGTGAACTTGACGCTGGAAAGAGCGAAGGTAGGAGCATTGGGCAGGCCAACCCTGATTTCGTGTGGAGAAGCATTGAAGCTCTTTTGTTGACCTGTTGTTGTAGTATGGCGATGTGTTTTTCTTTGAATTTACAGATATTTGGATAGGCTGTGGGCCCCATTTGTGTGAAAAGCCGCATTGTTGTGGTTGTTGGGGGCTGTATGAGTGATCATCGCTAGTGGGCATTTGTGGCCGAATTGAATGTAAGCTGAGAGTTTGAGCATTGCTGCCTGTAGCAGTGTGGAGTAATAGTTGTGTGTCAAAGAAGGTGTCATGAGAAGCCCAAGTTGGGTGGTGTCGTAGAGTGCTGGAGCCCACTCAAGTTGTGAGCATGTTGAAGTTGCACTGTGAGTTTGTGCAACCGTTGAATCTATTCTTGGTTGCTGTTGGAAAAGGCTCAACTTTCCAGTAGTTTTGAGATCCTGAGATTGTGAAGTGCAGAGCATGTGGCACCCACAGTGGGGCTTGAATTTTTGGTGTGAAGACTGTCATGCATTGGAGGAAATTATATCGCAGTGTGATGTGTGCTGCGTGTGAAGACCGAGAGTCTTTGTTAGAGCGAGAGATTTGAAATAACCTCTGCGTGGGGTTGGACAAATCTGAGAACTCAAAGTTCTATGTGCTGTTAATATATATGTGTTTTTCTTAGTATCCATTTTGGGTTTTTCACAATGTTTATATGTGTGTAGTACATTCTGAAATTGTGTGAAGCAAATTGTGCTTAATTTACAATTCTTTAACTCTTGTCATGAAACTGAGTGGTTTGGGGAAGGCGTGGACTTGGTGACTTGGTGGCCCAGAAAACGCTGGTCGGCAAAGAAGACTAAAACAGCAAAGGAGAAACAATGAGAGGATAGAGGCGGAATCTGAAATATTTCCAACTATAGAATTTATGCTCAATGAAGATATGAATATAAATCAACCAGAAGATTTTACAGAAGCTGATGTAATACTGAAAAGATTAATGCCAGTGCTGTCATCATTCTCAGGTAAAAATTTTGAACTTTGGGCTATTAAAATGGAAGGATTATTAGGTTCAGTAGATTTATGGAATTTTGTTCAAGAAACTGATATGAATTTTGAAAATAAGAGCAGACGTGCAATAGCCTTGTTTCTCATTATATCAGCTCTAGATGAAAACATCTTGTCAAGCATTTTAAATGAATTTGGTGAAGTATTTGATCCAAAAATGTTTTGGCATATTCTTGAAATGAAGTATAGCATGAAGAGGAGTCAGAAAGACGAAATTGATGAAATTGTTGTTAAAAATAGTGATTGTGTTGAAAACATCATAATTGGGAACAAGTCTAAAAGTATGGCAGTAGATGACAATAAAGTAGCATGTGATAGTCAGAAAATTTCATGTGTTGCAAAAACTTGTGAAGTTAAATATGATGAGAATTATGTATCTCATGAAGACTGGTTCAATTTTATGCATGAAAAGCAACTCATTGATGAGTTGTTGTTTGGTGAGAAGATATGCCTATCTCCATCTACAAATAAAATGCAGGATGACATGTTTGCAGCAACAGAGCTGATTAAAGAGGTTGAAGACACGAATCAACCAATTATGAAAGATGAAAATCTACAAAATGATGTAGATATTGTAGAGAACAAAATTGTGGAGGATTCAAAAGCTGATGAAGAGGATTAATGTTAGTATGATTCTTTCGTCGTAAAAGATCACTATAGCTACACATAACAAATAGCCCTAACATCGATTATGGCTGCAAAATATCTTTAAGTTTGCTGCACAAATTCAGATCTAAGCACAAAAGATATTAAGTAGATAAAATATAACATAGCTCCATAGATCCAATGAACAAGACAAGAAGAATGTATTTAAAAGAATTTTGTATTATATTAAAGAATGGGGCACCTGAGAGGAAAATAAGAAAGGTGTTTTCCGGTTCTCCTCAATGGGATGGGTTCTTGAAAGTCCTCAGTGTTTCAGATCTAAAATTCCTCTCTCTTATTGTGGTAGAAAACCCTGAAAAACATAGAACTCAATGGGAGCTCACAAAGCAAAAATGGAAAATGGTGACCAAGAGTAGATCTAGTGTGATCTAATACAATGAAGGTGACTAATGAATGGGGAAAACCATCCTATTTATAACAAAATATTAGGGTTATCTAGAACTTGGTGCATGAATAAAATATTATTAATCAAATTCTAGAACCACCCCTTAGGAATATTTTATTATATTTGTTGGAGGGAAAAGGTATTTTGACTTGGGTCAATTCCTTTATTTATAAATAATAAATAAATGGTTTATTTATCATCTTAGGGAAGTGATGGGAATATAATTAAATAAATAATGGTTTATTTAATTATTTATGGATGATTTGGTCAAATTTAACTAAGAATATTATTTAAATAATTATTTAAATAACTTATTCTTAGGAAATAATCAAATAAATAAGGATTTATTTAATTGATTTCCTTGTTTTGGGTTAAATATGACCAAGAAATATAAACAAATAAGTTATTTCACATAGTGAAAGCAATTTACTTAGGGTAAAATTGGTCTTACATGGTGTACTTGGGTTCATCTAATGATAATAGGTTAGATGAACAAAAAATGGTGTAACAGATTTCCCCCCATCATACAAGTGTTAGGAGAAAATCATATGACCGAAGTACATTGTAAGAACTCAATCACGAGACATCAAGAGAGAGGTGAGAGAGAAATGTAAGGATGTCTGAGGTGTGAAAGGACTAGACCCTGAGGAGACGAGACTTACAGGTGCAACAAGTCTCTATGAAGTGGTACCTGTGCTAAAGGCGGCGAGGGAGGCATACCTATGCCCGCCGAGACAAAGTACAAAGAATAAGGCGCCCGGAAAACCACGGAATGCAATAAGTACAAAGAATAAGGCGCCCAGAAAACCACGGAACGCAATAATGAAGCATGTGTTGGCCTAAACAGGAGCCAGATAAATAACATGATGAATTCCACATACATGCGATGCCTGGAATAATCGTCAGGGCTTATACAATAATATGGTAGTACATGAGATATAAATACGCCCAAATGCCCCCTACACGCTGGGAAGTGCTCGCAAAAGCTGACGGATACGTGCAAATCGAAGAGGCGCTGCAAGTGGCTGAGGCCGATATCATCATACGAGAGGAGCTGCATCAAGGGATGAAATGAAGGCATCCGGGCATGTGGGGGGGCTACCTGCAGGGCTACCTCCTCACGAAGGTTGAGACATCTCACACATGCCCGGGAATCACCAATAGCTGCGACTGCGTCACTGGACCATCAAGTGTATATATCACGATCATGCTAGGAAGAGCTCGAACCAAGGTACACTGCCCCCTAGACCTGGCTTCTGGAGTAAATAAGCTGATGTCGACCGAAGTAGGTCCACCATAGGTGAGGCAATAATGGAACCCCAACTAAGGCACGAGGGAAAATAGTAGAGCGACGAACAGACGAACAGTAATGATGATAATGAAATGGGGGATGATCCAAAGGGGACCATAAAGAACACGAGTATAAAATGGTATCTCATGACGGAAATTGACACGAACAGGAATGAGTATAGAGGCAAGGTGGTGCCCCCAATGACATGTGTAGTGAGAAAATCCAATTTGTAGGAGAGGTGAATAGACTCTTCGTGGACAAAATGTGTCCTGGTGAAGTAGCAAGGTACTAAAAACTAAAAGGTACCCAAAGCTCATGAACAGGCCAAGTCGCACTTTTTGGGGTTTGTTCTGTGACCTGGGTAGTAGGTATTGGGCAGACAACTGCGACGTGTCCAAGGAAATTACTGGAAAATTGCGACTTATCCTAGAAAGGGGCTTTCAGAGCTGTTGTTGGCTGAGATCTAGGATTTTTATGGTTGAGGGGCATAGGTGCCCCCAAGCATGTTGTGGTTATGCCAAAATGTATGTAGCAAAAAAGGGGAATCTAAGCACATTTTAATGATGTGGTGTGCCATTTGTTTTCGTTATGGGTATGTAGTTTTGAGAAAGGAAATGGAGGATTACCAATCTCTTTTAGTGTTACATACATGAATTAAATGGTCTTTAAGTTTCTGGGTTGGCATACCTGGTGCCACTATCCCAAACAGAGGAGTTGGAGATAATGAACTGATGCTCGCTTAGAAAACCTATCGGTTGGTCAACAACAATATCTAAACGATTGAGTTGCTGATGTAAGATGAAGGAACGATAAGGGGTATCATCCTTAGAGTGATCTAAAGTGATATGGGACTTTAGAGGTTCTTCTAAATGTGGAAGAATAATGGTACTAAATTCGACATGAGCAGATGCACTAGGAGAGTTGTGGAGAATTTCTTCTCTTGGTCTCTCAAATATGGGTGCCCCCTTACCCGAACATGGGGTTTCAATGTAATGGCCACGAGGTGGATGTGGTGCGGACGCATGGGGTCGATGTAAGGGGGAATAGATAAAGTCAAGGGTGGTGATTTCTGCCATACTGTCATCATCATGATAGAAGATGGGGTGACTGGTGGGAGAAAGACCATCTAATGTGGTGAAGCTACCTGACTCATCATCATGAGAAGAGAGGTTCACATGCGTGTCGTCACAAGGGGTGACAGAGGAGTAAGTAGATAAAGGATCTACCGATGTTGAGCCCAAGGTGATCGCCGAAGGAAGGTCAAGCGAAACAACAGGGGAGGATTTAGAGGGAATGTTCCCCGAGGGTCTTATGGATGATGATAGGTGGAAAATTATGGACGAAGGCTCCATCAGCTTGACATCAGGAGGGGGAATGTCAATGGGAGCAATCATGTCTGGTAGTTCTGCCGAAGAAAAATGCGCAAATAGGGGAGAGGTGGACTCGTTATGCTTGGCCTCAAATTGGCGGACCGCGGCTAGAGAGGTGTGGAAGTCCTTGAGGTGGGAACAAAGGTGGGTGTAATGGCCATGGAGATCACACAAAGAACAGGGGTGGTTGGTGTGAATAGGCTTGGGGTTCTTGGCCGTAGTCATGGAAGAAACAAAGGCTTCAGGGAACGCGACATTAACCATGGGCTTGAGATGAAGCAGTTCAGGACAGGTATGGGTGGCGTGACCGACAACATCACACAAAGCACACTGGGTGGTATGCTTTGGAGGCCGAGGAGGGGCGGGGTTTGTTGAGGCAGCCTTGTCCTTTGATGCCCCCCTGTGAGCTTTTCCATTCTTACCTGAAGCGGTCGCAACAGGAGGTGGACCCTGTTAAGGTGACTGAGGCACTGTTGCAGCGGGAGAAGTCATGGGGACCGGTTGAACCGGGGTCAAAGCAAGATAAGGTTTGGGTTGACCAGGCGAGGTAGCGGCTGGAGGATCAAGGTACCAGGCGGGAATCCCAAGGGTCAGGTTAGGAAGAGAGAGGGTGGCCATGACAGGTACCGTGTACACTCCTGGTGGGGGAGCTAGGAATGGTATTTGACCAGCGGGGTAATGGCTAGGAAAGACGGCTCCAAGACGGTTGAGACCTAGTGGAATCGACCCAGGAGGGTAGAGAGGTGCATGGGTATTAGCGGTATGAGAAGGGTCAGAAGGGAGAGGTCCGGCTGGCTGAGGCGAAGGGCTAGGAGCAGGTTGCGGCGGGCGAGGTTGAGGTTGCTAACTAGCCGAAGCGAGCTGCGTGAGGTCGGCCCGAGACGATTGCATCATGCAAACATTCACTGAGCTGGGATCTGAGACAAAAGGAGGAGGGAGACCAGGGAAGGTGCCAAGCAAGGAGGAGTATTTGTAGATGCCGGGGGAGGCACTGGTCAAATAATCAACGGTTGGCTTATTGGCTACAGAAGAGATGATCGACTCAGGGGAAGTCTGAGATTTTGGCTCATGATATGTCAATTGGTCAACGGTGACTATCTTTCCATTATGAGGGAAAAACATCTTGCGGTGGACTGTGGATGGGACAGCAGACATGGCATAGGTGTAACTACGCCCCAAAAGAATGTTATAGTCAAGAGGGGCGTCGATAACTTCAACGTCAACACAAACAGTCTTGCCCGCAAGGGTGATAGGACAGTTACGGAAAAGGTCGATGGGCTGGGAGGCATGGCCATCCCACGCACGAAGAGTGATCGTGGGAAGGGCCAACTCAGGAGATTCGAGTTGTTTCCAAACCAAAGCGGACATCACACAGGTGGATGCCCCCTCATCAATGATGCACCGAGAAATGTGAGCATTCCAGATTTTGACTGGGATTTGGAAAGCTATGGAAGCAGGAAGAGGAGGAGACTCTAACTGATGGGCGTCGAAAAAAATAAATTGGTCATCTGCGGGATCTACAACACCCAGGGCAGATAGTAGAGATTTTCTTTGAGAAGGGCATGACTGGAGGAGTTCCAGCATTGAAATGGCAGCAGGAGATTAGGCCAGCTCATCTACTATGCTATATGCATGGGTAGCTTGGTCAGAAGCAGCATTTCGGCGTAATGGTCCCTTAGGAATCTTGGTATGAACCTCGACTTTGGGCAAAGGGATAAGCAAGGGACTATTAGTTGTCGAAAGAGGCTCTGTAGAACCGAAAGAAGGTGACTCAGGGACAGATGGAGCAAGAGGCTGGGGGTACGGACTGGACGGAGTTTGAAGGTTAAGGTCGACGGTTATAGGTTGGTCAGAGTTCATCATGAGGATCTGGTAATCAGAGGTACTAGATGGAGGAGGTTGAGTGGTTACCGGTTCGTGAGGTGGTTGGGTAGCCACAAATCCCTGCTGTGCATACACCTTCTCTTGAGGGGGTGGTGACTACTGTTGCGGGGGTTGAGAAGACAAGGGAGGCGGGGGTGCGAATGCTGGAGGAGTTGGAGCACTAGGCTGTGGGTATGGATGATAATGCGGTTGGGTAACAGTGTGGTAAACCGAAGGTTGGGCAGAAAGAGGAGGCATGACGGATCCTGGATGCATGCTACCGGGAGGGGGAGAAGTGCAAGAGGTGGTGCCCCCTCCCCTAGGAAAACCATAGCTCATGGGAGGTTGAGTGGATGGATGAGAGAGAGCTCCAACAATACTGTCGGTGGCATGAGGTGCCCCCGGTGTGTTAGTGCCACCGGGTCTGGGGAGGTCAGGAAGGATGGTATAAACATAACCAGATTGAGCATAGATCAGGTCATATTTTAAGGCTATTTGGAGGGCGGCTTCTTCGGATTGAGGAAAATGGGATGCGACATCTTTTCCGATGGCAGGTAAGAGAGATATAAGGAACCAGTCCATGTAGACACGGTCTTCGAAGGTAGGGGCTTGAAAGAGGCTCTTTCTTCTCCGCCATTCTTTAACATGATCGAATAGGTGGGTCGTAGACGATTGATGGAAAGAAGTCAAAAGTTCGATACCGGTGTCATAACGAGGGGGAAGCTGGAAATAAGATAAGAAGGCACGGGCAAGGGTCGCAAAGGTGGTATGGGAAGAGGTGGGCTGGTCAACATACCTCTTAGAACCAGACATGGTGAAGGTAACAGAGGGGGAACCAAGAGGAGGGGGAGAACCCGAACAATCAGAGGAAGAGGCGGAGTGTGGACTTGGGGCAGGACGTTTTCAATAGCGACGGGAAGGAGGAAGTCGACCAAGAGGAAACTGAAGGTGAAGGCCAAGAAGTCTCCGAGAAAGGCGCCTTGGGGGTGCAATGATGACGGGAAGAAGAAAAAACCGACAAGGGCAGGGAGAGACAAAATCAAGGGAGGTCAAGGGCAGAAAGGTGCAGTGACAATTGATTTTAAAGTCTTTGCCAGGCGGTGGTAACCAGGTGCTTGTTCACTTAGGGTCAGTGTGTGTCGTGCATTAATTTTAATTGTTTAAACCCAGACGATTTGAGAGTAAAAGAAAAAGTGTGCTGTGTAACTGAAAAGAAATCTGAAGTAAATAAGACTAAAAGAACAGAAAATGAACAACTACCAATGCATCAATCTAACCCAAGAAGGCGGGTCTCTCAAAACTAGTCTATAAGAGGGAAATAACTAAGCAAAGCACGCTAAAAAGAGGCCAATATATCAAATGTCACGAGGGACTAGGATCTAAAGGAGAAATTTGCTGAAAAGTGGTGCAGAGAACAACAAAGAGGCAGAGGCAAGGTTGCTGCTAAAAAGGAGGAGATCAACTAAAACTAGAAGAGACAAGGCAGTGGCATTAGAAATGGACCCAAACAAAACGATATGAGGTGATTTGAGAGGGATAAGAGCTGATCTAAAAGATCTGAAATGGAGGTATCAGATCTGAGAAAAATAAGGCTGAAACTCTGAAAATTCAGACTTCTGAAACATTAGAGACTCTCCCACAAAAAGTGGAGGGTACTAGAGCCCTAAGGGGAAAGATTCCATCTTAGTTGAGTAAAACGGAGCAAGAATAGGTCTAAACAGGCGAATATGGAGGTCAGACAACCCTGACAGAGGTTCAGACAAAACCCATAAAAAATTCAGAAAAATTCCAGAAAAAAGTCTAGGTCACAGTTTTTGACCTGTTTTTCACTCAGGTCGCACTTTTTGGGTTGTTTTCCGCTACCTAGGACACACTTTTTGGGCCAAAAAGTGCGACTTGCACTTTCAGTACTCTCGGCGGCAGATTTCAGAAAAGTTTGTCGTCTCAGCTGCGGCTGATGTCAGTCACCTGCGTAATAAGACCAGAAACACATTAAAGTTAAAAATTTGATTGTTTGAGGGTTTTAGGGGTGAAAAACACCATAAAAATAGGAAAAACAGAAAATGGAAGAGAAACCCTAGGGTCTGAAACAACTGGATATGCAAGAATATATAAAATGACAGTGGTCGCAAAAGAAAACCCGTGTGGAGTCCCCAATTGTTAGTATGATTCTTTCGTCGTAAAAGATCACTTTAGCTACGCATAACAAATAGCCCTAACATCGATTATGGCTGCAAAATATCTTTAAGTTTGTTGCACAAATTCAGATCTAAGCACAAAAGACATTAAGCAGATAAAATATAACATGGTTCCATAAATCCAATGGACAAGACAAGAAGAATGTATTTAAAAGAATGATTTGTATTATATTAAAGAATGGGGCACCTGAGAGGAAAACAAGAAAGGTTTTTTCCGGTTCTCCTCAGTGGGATGGGTTCTTGGAAGTCCTCAGTGTTTTAGATCTAGAATTCCTCTCTCTTATTGGTGTAGAAAAACAAACATGGAACTCAATGGGAGTTCATAAAGCAAAATGGAAAATGGTGACCAAGAGTAGATCCAAAGTGATCTAATGCAATGAAGGTGTCTAATGAATGGGTAAAACCCCCCTATTTATAACAAAATATTGGGGCGTTCTAGAACTTAGTGCATGAATAAAATATTATTAATCGAATTCTAGAAGCACCCTTTAGGAATATTTTATTATATTTGTTTGAGGGAAAAGGGTTCTTGACTTGGGTCAATTCCTTTATTTATAAATAATAAATAAATAAATGGTTTATTTATCATCTTAGGGAAGTGATGGGAATACAATTAAATAAATAATGGTTTATTTAATTATTTATGGATGATTTAGTCAAATTTAACTAAGAATATTATTTAAATAATGATTTAAATAACCTATTCTTAGGGAATAATTAAATAAATAAGGATTTATTTAATTAAGTTCCTTATTTTGGGTTAAATATGACCAGGAAATATAAACAAATAAGTTATTTTATGTGGTGAAAGCAATTTTACTTAGGGTAAAATTGGTCTTACATGGTGTACTTGGGTTCATCTAATAATAACAGGTTAGATGACCAAAAAATGGTGTAAAAGATCATTAAATCATTTGTTATTATTTAACTAAGAATATTATTGTTGTTCTCTGCACCACTTTTCAGCAGATTTACCCCTTAGATCCCAGTCCCTCCATTGCCTCTAACGATTCATCATGTATGTGGGATTCCCACCCCCTTCATGTATGTGGGAATCCCAGTCCCTTTAGATTCCAGATGTACTTTTTATCTTACTAATCCAAAGCACCTGCTCTTAAAATGGTGCCAGCACGGGGAAGGGCTCTTCGAAGTGCCAGTAAGGCCACACGGGGAAGGGCTCGCGAAATCGGACCGACACGTGCAAATCGAAGAGGTGATGTAAGCGACTGAGGCCGATATCATCAAAGGAGAGGAGCTGCATCAAGGGCTGGAATGAAGAAGTCATCCGAGTATGTGGGGGGCTACCTACAGGGCCACCCCCTCATGAGGGCTGAGACATCTCACACACACCCGAGTATCACCAATAGCTGCTACTGCATCACTGAACCATCAAGTGTGTAGATCGCGATCGGGTTGAAAAGAGCTCGAACCAAGGTACACTGCCCCCCTAGACCTGACTTCTGGAGTAAATGGGCTGATGTCGACATAAGTAAGTCCGCCATAGGTGAGGTAATAAAGGAATCTCAATTAAGGCACGGGAGAAAATAGTGGAGCGACGCACAGACGTAACTAAGGATGATGATGAAATAAGGGATGGTGCCAATGGGGACCATAAAAATCATGAGTACAAACTGGTAACTCATGACGGAAATTATCATGAACGGAGATGAGTGTGTGGGCAAAGTGGTGCCCCCCACTGAACTGTAGTGTAAGTGAGAAAATCCGATTTTAAGGGGATGTGAGGGAAGACTTCGTGGACAGCGGGTGTCCTGGTGAAGTAGCGAAATGTGAAAACAAATATATGTTGGCTATCTACAAGAAAATAAAACGTGCATTTCGAGTGGGAAATGCTAGGGGTAATATTTCTTGAGATAGAGTGCATTGCCAGGATTAGGAAGGGGGTGGCCTTCAAAGTCCTCTAAAAGATAGGCCCCCTTCCCAAGGTCTTTACTAATAATGTAAGGACCAAGCCATAGTGAGTCGAACTTCCCATCACCAAGGGTATCATGGGCCTGGTCATAGACTAGAACAAGGTCACCTTCGTGAAATTGGCGAGGGTGTAATTTTCTGTCATACTGAGCTTTGGTGCACTTTTTGGCCGCTTCAAGAGTTTGCAATGCAACACGACGGTCTTCAGAGGCATGCTCGAGCATGATAAGTCGTTGTTCTAGAGGTTGGGTATCAGGGAGGAGTTCAACGGCCAGGTGAAGGGAAGGGATTTCACACTCGATTGGTAGGACTGCCTCCTCACCGAAGACAAGGTGGAAAGGAGTGAAACCAGTGGTGGTTTTAACCGAAGTCCGATAAGCCCACAAAGCAGGGAAGAGCATAAGGTGCCAATTATTTTTGTGCTTATTCACCGTTCTTTGAAGCATGGTCTTAAGAATTTTGTTGACCGCTTCAACTTGGCCATTACCTTGGGGGTAATAGGAAGATGAATATTGGTGCTCAAAACCCAAGAGTGAGGATAGCTCATGCCAGATCTCATCTTCGAAATTTCGGCCATGGTCAGAGACTAACTATTTTGGAACTCCGAATCGAGTGATGACATGGTTAAAGAAAAAGAGGGCTGCGGTGGCTGCCGTATTGTTGAATGTCGGCATAGCTTCAGCCCATTTGGTGAAATAATCAACTGCCACGATGATGTATTTGTGGTTACCGACGGAGGGAGGTCGACATTCCATAAAGTCAATGGCCCATTTGCAAAAAGGGCCAGCTGTGATGACAGGATGGAGGGGAGCGGGAGGAGCTCGCACCTTGGGGACTAAATGTTGGCAATTGGAACAGTGTTTGACTACTTCAATGCAATCACTGAAGAGAGAAGGCCAAAAATACCCGGCGCACATGATTTTTTGAGCGGTGGCAAGGCCGGAAAGGTGGCCCCCACAAGTACCGCTATGGCAGGCGTTGAGGACTTGTTCAGCTTCAGCGTGTGTGAGGCAACGAAGAAGGACAATATCTACTCCATGGCAATAAAGGTCGTCGCCGATTAGAAGGTAGCGAGAGGCTTGGTGTCGGATGCGTCATCGGGCAGCGCAATCAAGATGAACAGCGAACTTTTGGGTTCGTAGGTAATTAAGGATATCACCGTACCAAGGATCATCAGTGGTGATGGCAAATAAATGTTCATCGGGAAGAGCATCATTAATAGGAGTGTCTTGCATCCCGGTAGGCAAATCGGAAATGATTTCAGCGAGGGCTAAACCTTTCTTACTTTTTGGGGTGACAAATTCAAGGTCAAATTCTTGGAGAATAACGACCCAACGAGCATACTTCCCACTGAGGATGCGTCGACTTAACAGGAAAGCCATGGGGTTGGAATCAGTCACAACCTTGGTGGAACGTAGGAGGATATAATGACGCAGTTTTTGGACCGAGAACACAACAGCTAATGGTAATTGCTCCTAACACTTTTGGAGCGGTGCTTGTGGGGGCCACCTTTCCGGCCTTGCCACCGCCCAAAAAATCATGCACGCCAGGTATTTTTGGCCTTCTCTCTTCAGTGATTGCATTGAAGCAGTCAAACACTGTTCCAATTGCCAACATTTCTCCCCCAAGGTGCGAGCTCCTCCCGCTCCCCTCCATCCTGTCATCACAGCTGGCCCTTTTTGCAAATGGGCCATCGATTTCAGGAATGTCAACTCCTCCGCCAGAACCACAAATACATCATCGTGGCAGTTGACTATTTCACCAAATGGGCTGAAGCTATGCCGACATTCAACAATACGGCAGCCACCGCAGCCCTCTTTTTCTTTAACCATGTCATCACTCGATTCGGAGTTCCAAAACAGTTAGTCTCTGACCATGGCTGACATTTCGAAGATGAGATATGGCATGAGCTATCCTCACTCTTGGGTTTTGAGCACCAATATTCATCTTCCTATTAACCCCAAGGTAATGGCCAAGTTGAAGCGGTCAACAAAATTCTTAAGACCATACTTCAAAGAACGGTGAATAAGCACAAAAACAATTGGCACCTTATGCTCTTCCCTCCTTTGTGGGCTTATCGGACTTCGGTTAAAACCGCCACTGGTTTCACTCCTTTCCACCTCGTCTTCGGTGAGGAGGCAGTCCTACCAATCGAGTGTGAAATCCCTTCCCTTCACCTGGCCGTTGAACTCCTCCCTGATACCCAACCTCTAGAACAACGACTTATCATGCTCGAGGACGCCTCTGAAGACTGTCGTGTTGCATTGCAAACTCTTGAAGCGGCCAAAAAGCGCACCAAAGCTCAGTATGACAGAAAAGTACACCCTCGCCAATTTCACGAAGGTGACCTTGTTCTAGTCTATGACCAGGCCCATCATACCCTTGGTCATGGGAAGTTCGACTCACTATGGCTCGGTCCTTACATTATCAGTAAAGACCTTGGGAAGGGGAGGTGACCTTGTTCTAGTCTATGACCAGGCCCATCATACCCTTGGTCATGGGAAGTTCGACTCACTATGGCTCAATCCTTACATTATCAGTAAATACCTTGGGAAGGGGGCCTATCTTTTATAGGACTTTGAAGGCCACCCCTAGCATTAGATTCATGGGACTGGCCTGACGGGGATGGGCGCCCATGGTGATGTGTTCTTCGATACCTGGTTTGACAGAAATGTCTATTTTGATGGTAGGGGAGATGTTAGCCATATTGCCTTCTTCGAAAGCGTCAGGGTCAGGGATGGGGTTTTTGAACCAGGTCTTGAATCTAATGCTGGGGGTGGCCTTCAAAGTCCTCTAAAAGATAGGCCCCCTTCCCAATGAGTTTTTGAAGGGTGGCAACACCTCTTCGATTTGCACGTGTCGGTCCGATTTCGTGAGCCCTTTCCGTGGGATGACCAAGAGTAGATCTAGTGTGATCTAATGCAATGGAGGTGACTAATGAATGGGGAAAACCCTCCTATTTATAACAAAATATTGGGGTGTTCTAGAACTCAGTGCATGAATAAAATATTATTAATCAAATTCTAGAATCACCCTTTAGGAGTATTTTATTATATTTGTTGGAGGGAAAAGGGCTTTTGACTTGGGTCAATTCCTTTATTTATAAATAACAAATAAATAAATGATTTATTTATTATTTTAAGGGAGATGAGGGAAATATAATTAAATAAATAATGGTTTATTTAATTATTTGTATGTGATTTAGTCAAATTTAACTAAGAATATTATTTAAATAATGATTTAAATAACTTATTCTTAGGAAATAATTAAATAAATAATGATTTATTTAATTGATTACCTTGTTTTGGGTTAAATATGACCAAGAAACGTAAACAAATGTGGTGAAAGCAATTTTACTTGGGGTAAAATTGGTCTTACATGGTGTACTTGGGTTCATCTAACGATAATGGGTTAGATGGCCAAAAAATGGTGTAACAGATTGCCCCCCAACGTACGAGTGTTAGGAGCAAATCGTATGACCATTTTTTGGTCATCTAACCCATTATCATTAGATCCCATCGCATGTATGTGGGATTCATCATGTTATTTACCTGGCTCATGTTTAGGCCAACACGTGCTTCATTATTGCATTCCGTGGTTTTCTGGGCGCCTTATTCTTTGTACTTATTGCGTTCCATGGTTTTTCGGGCGCCTTATTCTTTGTACTTTGTCTCAGCAGGCATAGGTATGCCTCCCCCGCTGCCTTTAGCACAGGTACCACTTCATAGAGACTTGTTGCACCTGTAAGTCTCGTCTCCTCAGGGTCTAGTCCTTTCACACCTCAGACATCCTTACATTTCTCTCTCACCTCTCTCTTGATGCCTAGTGATTGAGTTCTTACAACGTACTTCGGTCATTCGATTTTCTCCTAACACTCGTACATTGGGGGGCAATCTCGCAGGGGGGCACCGAAGGACACGGTAGCGTTGACAACTTCCACCCCTCCTCTCCTTCCAAAACATCCCATCCAGTCCGCCTTGTGCGACGTTGTCGGCCATGCCACCCATACCTGTCCTGAATTACCACACCTCAAAACCGTGGTCAATGAAACGTTTCCAGAGTCTGATATTCCCACGGTCCAGGTCACCCTCCCTGGTTCCCTTCCCAAACTTAAAAACTTGCGCACCAATCACCCTTGTTCTTTATGTGACTTCCATGGGCATTATACCCACATTTACCCCCGTCTTGACGAGTATCGTGTTTCTTTGGCCGCTGACTGCCAATTTGAAGGCGCGCTTGCCCGTCCTCCTTTTTTAACCCCCGACCACACGTCCACCCCAATTACCATTTCTCATCCTGATACTGACATGACCGAACCTTCCTCCACTATTTCCTACCTTGCCTCATCACCGCGTTCCCCGGCATCCAACCCCTTAGCCCTGTCCCCCGCTGTTTCGCCTACCCACTCATCTATTGACCCCGCTGTCACTTCTCATATCGACACAAACATAAGCCTTTCCCCTCAACATCAGATATCTCATATTTCTACCTCTTCGAGTCATCCTATGTCATCCACTATTCCCCTCTTCCAGTCTGATGAAGACATCATGGAAGCCATGACCGAACCTGACTTTCCATGGGACGATATGCACCATCATGCATAATTCCTACCACATCAATCACATGACCAATATTCTCTCGAATCCAAAGACTTCATTCCCAATAAAGTCGATTGGTTCAAAAACCCCATCCCTACCCCTGACGCTTTCGAAGAAGGAAATATGGCTAACATCTCCCCTACCATCAAAATAGACATTTCTGTCAAACCAGGTATCGAAGAACACATCACCATGGGCGCCCACTGCACTCCGAAAGAAATTGAAGCCTACACCAAACTCTTCAAAGAATTCCGTGATGTTTTCGCCTGGTCCTACTCAGAAATGCCAGGACTCGATCTGGCCATTGTCGAACACCACATCGACACATGGCTTGACGCCATTCCGGTCCGTCAAAAGTTAAGACCCATTCATCCATCTAGACGTGAAGCCATCAAATCTGAAATCGATAAGCTCCGACAGGCTGGTTTTATTTACCCCATTGAGTACACCACTTGGGTGTCCAACCCAGTTCCTGTTCTCAACAAACAAGGCACCATTCATGTTTGCACTGACTTTCGCGATCTGAACAAACCTTGTCCCAAAGACAACTTCCCCACACCATTTATTGACCAAATCATTGATGAGTGTGTGGGGCACAAGGTCTTATCCTTTATGGATGGCTTCTCAAGATACAACCAAATCGTTATCTATCGTGCTGATCAACTTAAAACCGCATTCATTAGTCCGTGGGGCACTTTTGCATACCGAGTCATAGCATTTGGTCTTAAAAACGCTGGTGCCACTTTTCAACGAGCCATGTCTTATTGTTTCCATGACTTAGCTCATATTATCCTCACCTATTTAGACGACCTTACTACGCGTTCTAAACGTCAGGCACAACACCTCCATGATCTGTGTACCATTTTCCTCCGCTGTCGCAAGTATAACATCCATCTTAACCCTTTGAGATGTGTCTTCTGTGTTCCCGCTGGTCGTCTCCTCAGCTTCATCGTATCTAAAGACGGGATAACTCTTGACCCTTTGAAAGTTCAAGCCATTCTTGAACTGCCTATCCCTCGAACCTTACGACAACTCCAAAGCCTCCAAGGCAAAGCTAATTTTCTTTGCCGATTCGTTCCAGACTATGCGACCACCGCGCATGGTTTCCTTCGACTTCTTCACTCCCACACTTCTTTTGTCTGGGATACCTACGCTCAACAATCTTTTGATGCCCTCAAACATGCTCTCACCTCTGCCCCCTTGATCTGTCATCTTGACCTTGACCGAGATTTCATCCTTTACATCTCTGCTTCCACCCATTCGGTTGCTGGTGTCCTTATTCAAGAAGATGATAACGGCCTCGAGCATGTGATCTATTATGTCAGTAAAAACCTTGCTGGCCCACCTGTGTCCTACTCACATGAAGAAAAGTTAGCACTAGCTGTTGTGTTCTCGGTCCAAAAACTGCGTCATTATATCCTCCTGCGTTCCACCAAGGTTGTGACTGATTCCAACCCCATGGCTTTCCTTTTGAGTCGACGCATCCTCAGTGGGAAGTACGCTCGTTGGGTCATTATTCTCCAAGAATTTGACCTTGAATTTGTCACCCCAAAAAGTAAGAAAGGTTTAGCCCTCGCTGAACTCATTTCCGATTTGCCTACCGAGACGCAAGACACTCCTATTAATGATGCTCTTGCCGATGAACATTTATTTTCCATCACCACTGATGATCCTTGGTACGGTGATATCCTTAATTACCTGCGAACCCAAAATTTTGCCCTTCATCTTGATCGCGCTGCCCGATGACGCATCCGACACCAAGCCTCTCACTACCTTCTAATCGGCGACGACCTTTATCGTCGTGGAGTAGATACTTTCCTTCGTCGTTGCCTCACACACGCTGAAGCTGAACAAGTCCTCAATGCCTGCCATAGTGGTGCTTGTGGGGGCCACCTTTCCGGCCTTGCCACCACCCAAAAAATCATGCGTGCTGGGTATTTTTGGCCTTCTCTCTTCAGTGATTGCATTGAAGCAGTCAAACACTGTTCCAATTGCCAAAATTTCGCCCCCAAGGCGTGAGCTCCTCCTGCTCCCCTCCATCCTGTCATCACAGCTGGCCCTTTTTGTAAATGGGCCATTGACTTTATGGAATTTCAACCTCCCTCCGCTGGTAACCACAAATACATCATCGTGGCAGTTGACTATTTCACCAAATGGGCTGAAGTTATGCCGACATTCAACAATACGGCAGCCACCGCAGCCCTCTTTTTCTTTAACCATGTCATCACTCGATTCAGAGTTCCAAAACAGTTAGTCTCTGACCATGGCCAACATTTCGAAGATGAGATCTGGCATGAGCTATCCTCACTCTTGGGTTTTGAGCACCAATATTCATCTTCCTATTACCCCCAAGGTAATGGCCAAGTTGAAGCGGTCAACAAAATTCTTAAGACCATGCTTCAAAGAACGGTGAATAAGCACAAAAACAATTGGCACCTTATGCTCTTCCCTGATTTGTGGGCTTATCGGACTTCGGTTAAAACCACCACTGGTTTCACTCCTTTCCACCTTGTCTTCGGTGAGGAGGCAGTCCTACCAATCGAGTGTGAAATCCCTTCCCTTCACCTGGCCGTTGAACTCCTCCCTGATACCCAACCTCTAGAACAACGACTTATCATGCTCGAGCACGCCTCTGAAGACCGTCGTGTTGCATTGCAAACTCTTGAAGCGGCCAAAAAGCGCACCAAAGCTCAGTATGACAGAAAAGTACACCCTTGCCAATTTCACGAAGGTGACCTTGTTCTAGTCTATGACTAGGCCCATGATACCCTTGTTCATGGGAAGTTCGACTCACTATGGCTCGGTCCTTACATTATCAGTAAAGACCTTAGGAAGGGGGCCTATCTTTTAGAGGACTTTGAAGGCCACCCCCTTCCTAATCCTCGCAATGCACTCTATCTCAAGAAATATTACCCCTAGCATTTCCCACTCGAAATGCACGTTTTATTTTCTTGTATATAGCCAGCATATATTTGTTTTCACATTTTGCTACTTCACCAGGACACCCGCTGTCCACGAAGTCTTCCCTCACATCCCCTTAAAATCAGATTTTCTCACTTACACCACAGTTCAGTGGGGGCCACCACTTTGCCCACACACTCATCTCCGTTCGTGATAATTTTTGTCATGAGTTAGTAGGAATCTTTCATCATGAGGCCCCGTCGCCAATTAAAAGTATGATTCTGTCATCGTAAAAGATCACTTTAGATATGCATATCAAGTAGCCCTAACATCAAGTATGGCTACAAAATATCT